>JZKD02S0189499.1:309226-336372 GCA_000966675.3 Picea glauca | reverse complement strand
TATATATATATATATATATATATAATTTACTTTGGAGTTGTAGAAATTATTGATTACATGTAAATGAGCATATGTATGTAAGACTTGGATAGACATGTGTACCCCTGGTTTATCGGGTCACCTATGAAAAGTCTAGATATAGAGATAGGTAGATTGAATATGTGGGGGGCATGTATGTTGGGTTAACCTTGACTCAATCAAAGAGTTAATGAGTTAAATCTGTTTTTAGGTCAAAGAAGGTGATTTTTTGGGTCCATGTGTTTTGGGTATTCCGTGGTATTGTGTCCATGGATTTGCATGTAATGAAGCCTATAAAATGCTTGGTGAACTCCATTGTGAATGGGCTTGGAGGTAAGCGATGAAGGCTTACTTGGTTGGTTTGGACGTATTTGGTCAAAGTTGTTCGAATGCAAAGTTTGAGGTGGAGCAGTGTGTCCAAGTTATAAAGGTGGGTCTGTAGAAAGATTGATATGTTGGCAGGTCAATCAACTATTTGAGAATATATGATGTAGGTAAGTTCATATCCATGGAACTTAGAAAGTATTGCAAGGAAGTTGGGATCAAATAGGCATGTTCAGTAATGCTGAGTTGCAACAATAGTTGTGGACAAACGCGGTTTTTTTATCTGGTAACTTGGTCACCATCGGTTGAAAAAGACAGAAAGATTCAGGAAGAGGTATGAACATGTCATTTGGTAATTACTCAAATGTGAAATTATTTGGCTGTGATGCTTATGGTTTTTAATCAATTTTCTAAATAGGACGCAAATCAAACAGGTAGATCTTTGATATGGTGATGATGTTAAGGGGAGCAGATCGTGGGATCCTACTACCCACATAATCATCATTGATAGAGATGCAATGTTTGATGAATCTCCTTTTATAAAATCAAACATAGTACAAGATGAAAGGTTCAAAGCATGGATGGTAGCAAAAAGGTATTTAGAAGGTATTGATTTCCATGAAAGTTTCACACAAGTTGTTAAAATATTGTTTCTATTCATGTTGTGTTAGCACTGGTTGTGATAGTACAACTAGTTGTTAAAACTGTTTTACATGGAGTTTTTTGGACAAGGGGATGTATATGGAACAACCAGAACGGTTAGTTCAAAATCACAATAGAAGATTTGTTTGCAAACTCAAAAATCATTGTATGGCCTGAAGCATGCTAGGCAAATGGTACAAGATGTTTGATTCCTTCATGGTGAGGCAAATTTTACAGGAAGTGAGTATAACCATTTTGTTTATGGTATATTCATTATCTTGGTGTTATATGTTATGCTTGTTGCAAGCACAAGCATGGTTAAGATCAACAAGTTGGTTAGGACGTTTGTTATGAAGGATCTGTGAGCAGCAAAATAAATCTTGGGCATGGAAATAAACAAAGATAGGAAATATGGTAAGTTTGGTTATCACAACATAAGTATGTGGTGAAGATACTCAGTAAATTTAGTATAAATAATGTGAAACTGGTAAAATCCCTTGGGTTTTCCATTGTAAATTCTCTTCAGGTTTATGTCCTAATTGATGAAGAAGAAAAGGGTTATATGTCTCGAGTATTATATGCTAATAGGAAGTTTGATGATTACGATGGAGAAATGGTCATCATTTCACATATAGTTGGTGGTGTCAGTAGACACATGGCAAAACCATGTGAAGAGCATGGAAATGGGTGCTTCAAACACATAAACATAAGTATCACCTACAATGGTTGTAGTGATTTGGTCTATGGTTGTGATTCATGAGATTTGGACAAGTGCATCGGTTTATTAGAAAGGTTACTGATGGAGACAGAATGGTCCATGCTGGAGTGAATCGTGCAGACATGTTCACGTAAAGGTATTGTCAGAGAAGTTGCGGAGCTGTGATGGTGTTTGGCTTCTCTTAGCTTGCAGAAGAGGTGATGAATTAATTAAGGACATGCTATATCAGGTAAATTGTTGTCAAGGTAAACATGCCAACTAATTTCCTTATGTAGTCACATCCACATGCATGTAACTATGTTAATGTGCATGCATGAAATCTATTTATGAAATGTTCGTGTAACTCTGTGATCTATTTATGATCTGATAGATGTTATATATATGAGCATATCCATAGAGGTGTGAGTGCAATGTGTAATGAGTGTGTGAGAGCAAGACACAATACTCGGGTGTGTTGTGTGTACGAGAAGAGATGAGGTGTGTTGTGTGTATGAGAGGAGAGGATGGTTGTATGCCTGGGTTGGCTATTGTAATTCTCGCTTGAATAATAAGAAGACTGCATATAATTACCCGTGTTTTTTTCCCTCATTGGGTTTCCACATAAATCAATGTGTTAAATTGTGGGATTGTTGTACTTGATTTAATGAGTGTTTAATCTTGCTTGTTTATGCTCTGGTTTTATGGAGTGTTTTGTTTCCGCTACCCAACATAGTTAAAAAAGTTTTAGAGTAATGATTAATGTTCTTAATTTATGATCAAAAAATAAATGGTATTATGAATTCTATGAAGTGTTATATATTAATAAATTAGTTTATCCATTCATGAAGTAGTTATTGGTTCTAAATCAGTCTAATAGAAACTAGGCCAATCCCCGTGAGGAGATTTCACAATTATTCATTTGAATATCCATTTAAGTTCTCAATTAAAATAATCACATTACAGATTCAGCTGAAATGCACCAAAGTGTTTGGAGCTTAACACGGCTAACCTAACCTGAGGTTATCTAAAAAGGAAATGCATACATCACATAATGACCAATATAAAATGATGTCCTCACAAATTACAAATTTTCTCTGGGACATAGAATGCTCACAAATTACAATCTTCTCTAGGACATAGAATGCTCACAAATTACAATCTTCTCTAGGACATAGAATGCTTAAGTGCAATAGTTACCATTTTATTACTGCCTATGCAATTACTTTATAAGTATAGAGTCAACAAAACTCGGCCCTACAATTACATTACGGTAAACGAAGTAAACGAGTAAACGAAATTCGGCTCGGACAGTTTATCAGACATTTACCCAATATTTTACGGACAGTACATAAATAACAAAACATATAATGTTTATAGTTAGATGTGCTGGACATTGTCAAGTATTCTGGCACTCGATTAGCAGGCTTTCAAAAGCCCACAACCATGCAGATATGTATTTCTGTTGTTTAAATTGTATTTCTGAATGCATAAATAAATTTGGTCGGTTGAAAAACTTCTGAGGCACTTGGATTATACAAACTTAGCCACTCAAATCTACAGATCCAACCATTTCTCATTCAAATTTCGAGCAAACTCAAACTAAAAAAATCACTTCCAAAATTAAAATGTTTAGACTAGTGCTTCATTATGTAGAAGAGGTTGGAGTCTTTGGGTGACATTCAACTTACACACCACTCCGAAGTTCGTACTGACAGACATGCTAATCTTCTGTGTGAAAAATTATACAGTCATCCAATTAGCGAATTTAATGGAGGTTGCTTTGTTTATTTTTAAAAAATTTCATTGTAATTCAGTTAAATAGATTTTGGTGAAATCTTTATTTTTGTTGTTTAAATTGCATTTTTGAATGTATAAATAGATTTAGCACCATCAGAAACCCTCAGACTATTAAAATTATACAAACTTCATCACTCAAATCTGAAGTTCCAACAAATTTTACCCAGATTTAGTTAAAAATTTATCAGAAAATATACCCTTAAAAAATGGAACCTTTAAACTACATGATTCCATAGAATGCTCAAATTGTTTTGTTTTTTTTTCACTAGAGGATTTAGTGGATGGTGACCACCTACCATGGTTCACATGTGAATCAACTTCTAGAAGTTTCTCTTTTACTTTTACTGTTAAATTTGTTTCCTTTAAAAATGGGTATTTTTTTTACTTATTAGTTTTAAAAAATTAATCAAAAATTTTAAAAATAGTTGAAATGGTAAATTTTAGTAATTCAGAATATATATATTTTGGATGTTTTTACAGTTTTTTTTTTAATTTAAAATAGTAAATTTTAAAAAATAGTTAAAATGATAAATTTTAGTAGGATACATATTTTTGGATATCTTCTCTTTTTAAAAAATTTGAAATAGTAAATTTTAATGGTTCAAGACACATATTGTATTTTTTATTTTAAAGATGTTAAATAGATTAATACATTTAAAAATACAATTGGAACACTATAAAATTGCGATTTTTATTAACAATATTGTATTCTCGAATTCCCATACTAGACGAAAAATAAATAAATAAAAAACTTACACCCTTAATAATTCCCATAGGGTGTACGCTATTTTATTAATGATTTGATCAGATACGTGAGATGTACTAATGACCTAATCGGGAATGTTGGAAGTCATAGAGAACCCATGTGCATAGTTGTCTTTACATGTGGAAACCTAGCGCCCCCTAAGGCTTTATCAAGGGCACGTGTCTAAGAAGCCCTAGACTTGTATGTGGTGATAATAATATAGTTCTTACCCACTCATGTAGGTTAGGTGGACATGATAATCTATGTAGTCCCTTACATGGAAATACACGATCCCCACGTTTCCACTTTTACAACCTACAATTATCACATTAAAAGCATGTGGGTCATTTTTAAGGTTTCTCGTGGAGTTGTTATGAAGTTGTTATGAGAGAAGTGACATGTATTATATAATGGAGTATGACTTGTTAGTTTTGGTGGTTTCAAATTCGTTTTTCATTCTCTTCTAATGGTATGATCAAGTGGTGTATGATGAGCATTTCACTTAGAATGAGATAGTTTTAATGATGTATGTTTCAACTCATAGTTTTTCATCTATTTTTTATTTTTTATACATGGATAAGTAAGGTGGTGCATTTGCTTGGAGATGTTTGGATAGGAAGGTGTATATGTTGTATGAAAATATGTAGACTGGCTGAGTTGACACTTATGAGTTATGTTTCAACTCATAGTTTTTTTATCTATTCTTTTTATATATTTTTGATACATGGATAAGTAAGGTGGTGCACTTGCTTGGAGATGCTTGGATAGGAAGGTGTATATGTTGTATGAAAATATGTGGAGTGAATGAGTTGACACTTATGGGTTATGTTTCTACTCATAGTTTTTCATCTATTTTTGATACATGGATAAGTAAGGTGGTGCACTTGCTTGGAGATGCTCGAATAGGAAGGTGTATATGTTGTATGAAAATGTGTGGACTGAATGAGTTGACACTTATGGGCTATGTTTCAACTCATAGTTTTTCATCTATTCTTTTCATATATTTTTGATACATGGATAAGTAAGGTGGTGCACTTGCTTGGAGATGCTCGGATAGGAAGGTGTATATGTTGTATGAAAATATGTGGACTGAATGAGTTGACACTTATGGGCTTGTGAATATCCCACCTTAGCATATGTGAGACATTTTTCTTGGGTTTTTGTTTGGAGAAGTGCATGGGTAGGAATGGTTATGTAACCACCGTGAGGAGGAGCACTAAACACAAGGAGGCATTACATTAAGCCCTAGGGTGTTCTAACAATGTAAAATATAGATAGAAAAGGAGTGTTTGGCACAAGGGCCATCTTACTTGGCGGGCACACCATCTTCGGGTTGTGATAGCCCTCATGTTGACATGAGGACATTTTAATTAGAGGAACACTCCACTTGGGTCTTTGTCTTATTGATTTAGCATAGAATGTTGGTTGGCCTCCCTTTCCCTTAGTCTATAAAAGGGACATAGGGTACTTAGACTTGATATAGTTGTTGTTGTAATCATTGTCATTTTTATGATAAAGCTTAAAGTATAGTAGTCGGTGTCATGCTAAGTTTGGAGCTTCAAGGGTTAGATTTATGAGATTAGTGAGATGCTTTTCTTAGCTAATGGAATGTTAGGTTTTTCTATCAATTAGCATGTGATGACCTAGCTAAGGTTTTGGATGCATATATGAAACCTTACTTTGAATGAATTGTAAAGAATTTTTATTTTCTAGCTTGACACAAGACAATATATTGTAGTGTAATCTTCTTTCATATGAGTAGAAAGAATTGAATTTGTTTTCCCAACTTATATTGCAAATTGATGAAGGAAAATTTTAAGAATCCATACTTATCTTAAAGTGTAGAAACCTTAGTGAATCTTACTAATTTTTAAAGTGTCAAACATAAAATATTTGACTATACTTTTGTAAAAACTCAAATTTCCAAGTACCCTATACAATTTTTATAATTTTTTTGATGATTTTTAGAGTAAAATACTTTTCATCCTATAGAATATGGGAAAATCGTTTTAGAAAAAAATGAAAATTGCACAAAAAATGGTGAATCATTTAAAAAAAAAAAAACATGGAAAATTAACCCATGTGTGAAATTTAGCCCCTGAAATTTTCCTTGGTTTGACCTTTCTGATCCAAAATGAATATGCAAAAGAGAATGGTTGCAAGACTCAGTACCCATGTTTAATTCGATGATTAATGAAGGTTAGATAAAAACATAATGGACAATGCAAATGTAAAAATTAAATGAGACAGAAGAGAGAAAAACATGGAATTAAATATAAAGGACAAAAAATGAATAAGAGAAAAAGAAAGAGGAATGGGAAATGAACAGTAAGCGTTTTGGCCTTCCCATTGCCCCAATACTCCTATATCTTATTGTAGTTAGTCTCTCAAAGGGATTTTTCTTTTTCTTGCTAAGAGGTGACGATGCACCAAAGCCACGAGATACATTGTAATCAAAGATTTTCAAAACGAAAGTTGAGCAACCATTTGAAGCTAGTTTTCCCATTTGTGTTTCTAGGGTAAAATATCTATGTTCATTATGATTAATTATTGTGTATTTTGTTTGTGTGAGTGCATAATTTGTATCCATGTTCAATTTTCTATCCATTATGATAAAGGTGATAAATTAAGCACAATAAAACATAGTCACTATCTTCTAAGGTTAATTCAATGGCCATATCTATTGTGGGGAGATTTGGTTCTAGTTCTCTATGGAGAGGGAGGAACAATGAGCAATTGTCTAAGATTGATTTGTTTCTAATTTGAATACCCAAATTTCATGTGTGGGTTTGGACAACACCCCCACTTATTCATTGTCACACAATTGCACACACACAGAGAAATTTGTTGTCATATATAAAATTAATGGAATACAATAGTCAACCAAACCAAACAAGCCATCCCTCCAATCCAGATCAGTGCTGCAATTTTTTTTATACTCATAAATGAATAGAGACAAAGATCATGTGTCCATAAAGGAGGCAGCGGTCGCTATACAAGATTGATGATAGAGAACAAAAAATTATTTTTTGCAAAATATCCTTATTGGTTAAGTGAGTGGATTGCAAGTCTCTCACTTATGGATCATAACGTATTAGGTAGTATAATAATTGGTTGTGATGTAATTGCCAGTATTTTGAAGAGAGAAGACTTAACATTTGTAAAACACATAAGAGATAAAGACTGTAAGAGTTAAGAGACTTCAATAGGAAAATCCAAAAGGAAAGTCAGTATTGGAGGTAGAAATCAAATGAGCTAGTAAAAACACTTGCAAAATGCCAAGACTCCTTCACGACCATGACAAAATAATTAGACAAGAGAAGATTACAACTCTTGTAATTGGGGGAGAATTCACTCAAATGGATAGTTGGCAGGAGGAGAGGATAACTCAAATGATGATGCAACATCACTAAGAATTGGAAAAGAATGAAGAATAATTAGGAAAGCTATAGGTAGTTTTCCAAGAGACCAAGGAAGAAAAGCCAGCTTCCATTGCTCACTATCCTCAATATTTTCTCAAGAACCTTTTGTTGAATTTGAAAATCACACCAAGGGATTTGGTTTGAAATTCTTAAGGTGGGTGGTATAAAATGAACATGGGTTAGGTAAGATAAGGCATAAAATCCTAATCCTTATTATAGCTCATTAAAGGGTCAAGCATGAAGGCTCTTGTTTCTACCGTTGAAAGGAAAAATCCATGATCACAAAGATCACATTTGTGGAGGAAAAAGACATGGAAGAATGGGTCCACTCATCAAAAGAAAGAATAGTATCAAATGAGAGTGGAAACACACCAATGCTTCATCCTTATTGTGGTAGAGTGTAGAAGGGTAGTGATGAGGAAAGTAAAAAGACTTAATCTACACTAGCACTTAGAAGAAGTGGAAAACAAACCAATGAAAGAAAGATGAAAAAGTCTAAGAGTCTTGCATCAAACGAGACATTTTTTTTTCATTGCTATAAGAGGAAACACCATAGCACTAGAAGCTATTGGTACTCAGACACAAGTTCATTCGGTTGGAAGAAAGGCCATTGTGTTGCAACTTGTTGGGAGAAACAAGCCACATGTCACAAGACAAATTATTTTTAGAGGAAGAATGGAAAGAAGACTTATCCAAATAAACAATAAATTCAAAGGCATAAGGATAAAATGAGCATGTAAATAAATCTATACAACAACACAACAACTTTTTCCACCACTGTGAATTGAGTGGACAATGGGAAGAAAAGTGTTGGTGACTCCATCAATAGCTTCACCCCATGCATTGAAAAAATAAGAGAATACCGTGGAAAGTGAATCCTAAATGAGATGAATATCTCCCTACCTTGGTAGCCTAAGGAACAAAAAATATCCACAAATTTTCAATAGCACAAGAGGTCCATTGAGTCTATATGTATGTCCAACAATTCTCCAATGTCCAAACCAACATCTCTACATGCTCACAATGTCTAGAATGCTTACCAAGGCTTACAAAAATTACATGAACAATTTCCACACCATGATTGTCTTCAAAGGGGTGTCCTCATATTGTTGGTGATGTAGAAATCCTCCCGCATCAAATTCCCTGAGTAATTAAAAAGCACATCCCATTCTTATGGGTTATATTCACACTTTCAATCAACACTACAACTCTTTGTTTTTATTACACCTACTTTATTCAATTCATTGTTTCTATATTTATTTCAACAACCTCTCACATCCATTGCTACATATTTACTTGCAACAATACATGAACACAATTATTACAAAAAAATGGCATTTCCATCGACAACTTTCTTTCTATTGCAACTCATCTTTTGTTATTGTTGTCATCTCTATATTTTAGAGAAATTTAGGGTTTAAAATGGATCTTATAAGGAAAATAGTAAAATAGTAAAAACATATGCCATGTAACACACCCAACCCCCTAAGTATCCTTTTAAGGGATGGGCATTAAAGTTTTGTTTTTCTTAATCTATCTCAAAACCTCTTGCCGAGCATAACATCGTCTTTTACTCGTTAAGATCTTTCTAACGACTATAACCATGGTCAATTTTGAGCTTAGGATTGAAATTTATGGCCTCCTAAGGTTTACTCGGTTTTCATGGTCAAAATACAACTAAATACCACGTGGCACCTCGTCACTCTTTCCATCTGAAGTGGTGATAATGTGGCACCACCCTACTTGTCGATGTGGAATTTATGTCCACATAAGATTGTATTCATCGTCGGGCCTTACTTTCGTGGAGCACCAATCCATCCATCCCGATGACCCCGATGACGATCCACCTATCAGCCTTTTCTATATTCGATGGTCCTCAAGTCGATAATCTAATGGCTTTGGTTGAGTCGATGATTCTAATTCACCCACAAGTTAATGCTTGTCCTTTTTAACATTCATGGAATGAACATGGGGACCCACAACAAATATACAATCAAGGTTATTTCTCCATCCTCCACCGACCGTCGATCGAGATATTCCTACTATTTCGTTGTCGTCGGTGCTCCTAACCAATGCCTAATAGGTCAAACATATATGCCCCGATGACAACACATCTGGATCGACGGTCCAAATCTCATTGTCAGATCCCTAACGAACGACTATGATATAACATGCCTAGATCCAATGGTCTAGGTTGTAATCGAAGGACTAAGCACCTCTGGGCCTTCCGGGACCACTCCAGTCTCTCCTACCACTCAAAAGGTGGCACCTATCATTTTGATGGACACACTAGTTGCCAAGATGGCATGCCACATCAACATCATGATGTCATATCCATGATGGCTTCCATATTGGCACACCATGTCATCATGACATCATCACTCCCTTTCATATCCCTAAGTATTGTTTTCCAAATATCGACGATGGAGGATTACAATCATGTTAGGAAAGATCCACATTTCTCTTCGACTCTTGTGCCATATCGTCATCGACACTCCCTGCATGACTTCCATTTCCCAACTCTCAATCACCGACGATGATACACGTCACATCAACGAATCATATCTCTCCTTTATTGATTTAACCAGATCAACAACTATCGTTCTTTCATTGACTTTCATTTTCATTAGACTTTATACCAGTCCTGGCACTTGGTCGTTCCTGATGATATGTCCTTTCCATCAAAGGTTTGATATATTTTGATCCACTAGATTGACATATGTCGTTATTTCCTGAGTTATCATAGGTTCCTCTACGATTTAACCTGCCAACTCAGAACTTAGTCATTTTTTTTAGATCTACAGGATTCGGTCCCAACCTTCAAGGGTTCAAAAACACTATAATCCTATTATAGGTTGTTTGATTTTAAAAGGGAAAGTATTTCATGTCCTACAAGCTTTCCATACAAGGATACCAAGTACGTAAGGGTGCAAACAATGTATACTTCTTTATTTTCACGATTTATGAGATTCAATGAAAACCATTATAACATATTCTAATTTCTCATGCATTCAAATCATTGATTGTAAATGATTGTGTTTCCCTTTAAAATAAAAAATTTATGCATACACATATAAATACATTATTCATGCAAAAAATTTAGTGTAAATCAAACACTTATCTAAAAATAAAATTTTCCAACGTCGACTGATTGAGAGAGAAATCCTTTCCTCCCAACCTTAGGCCATATTGTAGATTACCTTCCTACAGTACGCCGCCCTCGTGCCAATAAATGATACCACCAAGGAAATTGACTCATCTAGGTTCCAAGCTTGTGATGATCCAGGAAGGATACTCTCCTTCCTCCTCTGACACAACAGAAGTTTCCCACCTCCCACTGAGCTCACGGTCTCTACAGGGTTATTAGGTGGTTTCTTAAATGGGTTTCCTCTACACAAGGGAGTTCATTCTCTTCGAAACAATCCCTCAACGATATCTCCCTACTAATGTTGTTTTCTGTCCAGTAAGAACCAAGTTGTAGCCCACTATTTCTCAAGCTCGAGATCTAGGTATTCTATGTTCAAGATGATCATCAACAAATTAGACAAGATTCCCATTTTCTTCAAGGAAAGATCTTCCTTTTTCTTCTCTTCCTCAATCAACATTTCTGAATATCTATGTATTCTATGTTTCTCAGCCCATGAGTTGAACACTCACATGCTTTGTTTATCCTCTGGTTTCATTTTCTTGTCTGAATGTGCACCCTCGCGTACATTCTTCCTTTTTGTTGTTGTTCTCCTTTTTCTTTCTCCTTTTTTTTGTTTGGTGGTGTTTTCCATCTTTTATCTCATTCTTAGTCCCCCTCGTGATTTCCGTGACTTCCTGCAGACGTAACTTGCAGTATGCAATTCCCAATATGAAGGGGAAATTTTGTGGTATCATTTTGTCACTCATTCAATCGACCCTTCCCTCTGCAAAGACCAACTACAAATATTAATTAATTTTTCCAACCACCTCTGTGACTTCTTTTATTATTCACATGGATTCAACAAGTCTGGTGCACTGGTAGGTGTAGATCTATGTTTTGCAAGCATAAATTGGCTTGTTGTGCAAGATTATCGTTTTCCTCAATGATACATCTCAACTCCATTTACTCAACCGTCCAATCAATCCCTTCTTTCTCAATTTCCTTTGGTGTATCATATCCAACACTGTCAAGGTTGTTCCTTATCAGTGAGTGGTTTGGTGTTTTTATTAAATAAAAACATAGTCCTATGATTCAAAACATAAATATATGAATTTTTAACATAATAACAGTCTTGGGGAAAAACAAGGTGTTACATTCCCCTCCCCCTTAAAGAAACACCATCCTTGGTGTTTAAAACACCATGTATACACAATTATATAGTAAATAAAAATGGGTATGCCAATATCATGCAATATTCTTGTTCCCATGTAGCTTCATCTGCTCCAAAGTGCTCCCATTGCACCTTGACCTACATGATGGCTCGATTCTGGAGCATTGTTTCTTTCCTATCCAGGATGAAATGTGGTTCATGATGAAATTCTCCCTCTGGTTCCACTTGTATTACAGTCCAATCAATAACATGATTAGGATAATGCACATATTTCTTTAATAAAGACACATGGAATACATTATGATCTCTAACAGTAGGTGGTAAAGCAAGTCTGTATACTAGTAGTACTAATGTCTCTAGGATTTCAAACAGACCACAATATCCGGGAGACAACTTGTCACACATCCCCATTTTCAGGGAAATTCTCTTGGGTTTCACTTGGAGATACACATGGTATCCTACTTTGAACTCTCGATGGTTCTCTTGCTATCTGCATAGATCTTTTGTCTATCCTAGGAAACCTTCAGGTTCTTCCTTATCTTAACCATAGCGTATTCCATCTCCTTCAACAATTATGGTCCAAGTGTAATTCTATCCACTGGATTGTCCCAACTAGTCGTAACTCTTCACTTCCTGTAATATAGAACATCAAACGAGCTCATCTTCAATGATTCTTGATAACCATTATTATATGCGAATTCTACCAAAGGTAGATATTCTTCCCACTGCTTGGGATGATGCATAACATGTATCCTTAACATGGATTCTAACACTCTGTTCACCCTCTCGGTCTGACAATTTTTTTGAGTATGGTAGGTCGTGCTAAATGCCAATTGCATTTCCAAGCCTGCAAACAAGATTTTCCAGAAATTTGAGGTGAACTTATAATATCTGTCTGAGATTATGGTCTTAGGAAAACCGTGCAATCTGAAAATTTATTTCATAAAAACATTGGAAATGTCTATGGATTTAAAAGTACATTTTATAAGAATACAATGAGATGACTTGCTCAACTTACCCACTACAACAATGATCATATCATGTTGTTTGGTTGTCTTAGGTAGACCTATGATAAAATCCATGGAAATCATTTCCCATTTCCACTCTGGCTTCTAACACTCTGGTCACCCTCTCGGTATGATGATTTGTTTGAGGATGGTAGGTCGTGCTAAATGCCAATTTCATTTCCAAGCTTGAAAACAAGATTTTCTAGAAATTTGAGGTGAACTTATAATCTCTATCTAAGATTACGGTCTTAGGAAAACCGTGCAATTTGAAAATTTGTTTCATAAAAACATTGGAAACATCTATGGATTTAAAAGTAGATTTTATAAGAATAAAATGAGCTGACTTGCTCAACTTATCCACTAAAACCATGATCACATCATGTTGTTTGGTTGTCTTAGGTAGACCTGTGATAAAATCCATGGAAATCACTTCCCATTTCCACTATGGTATCTGTAAAGGATGCAATAGTCCAGCAGGGGTTCTGTGCTCGACTTTCACTTGTTGGCACTCTAAACACTTCACAATGTATTGAGAAATGCCTTTCTTCATTCCAAGAAAATAATACAATTGTCTAATTGTTGTCATTTTTTTTGGTAACCAGGGTTGACCCACATATGGTCTCCTATGGAACTCTTCCATAATCAAGCACCTCAAATCCACTTAATTTGGCATGTACAACTTGTCGTTATACAACAGTAGGCTATCGGCCCCAATATGATATCCTTCATACCTATTTTCCTTAGGTTCTTGTCGTAACCTTTCCTTGATTAAAAAACTCATCTCCTTGTAAGAGGGTCTTAATACTATGTTGAATGATAGACTCTCATACACTTGGTATTGCTAAGTGTACTGTCTGAACGCTTCGATTGAACATGTTTTCTATTTTATTCCGTTTCACTTTTATGTGTTTGAGTCAAACTCATTGATCAATGCCATCCACCTAACCTATCTAGAATTCAACCTTGACTGGTCAAATAAATACTTTAGGCCAAAATTTCCATTCATGAGGATAAATATCCTCCTGATCAAGTAGTGTCTCCACATCTTCAACACATGTATAATCGTTGCAAACTATAGATCGTGGGTAACATACTTCTACTCATGTTCATTTAATTTTTATGAATCGTAACAAATCACTTGCCCTTATTGCATGAGAAATCCACTCAGTATTTCTTTGCAAACATGCATGTAAACCAAGAATTCCTTTTCTGGGTCTGCAATTTTTAGAACATGGGGAATTAGTTAATAGATTCTTCAACTACTGGAAGCTATCTTCACACTGGTGACCATATGAATTTCTTCCCTTTTCTTTGCAATGAAGTGATAAGATTACCAATCTTGGAAAATACCTCGATGAAACTTATGCAATATTCATCCAATCCCATGAAGTATCTCACTTCTGCCACATTTCTAGGGGCAGACCAATCCATGATTACCTTGATCTTTTCTGGGTCTACCACCACTCCTTCAGCTGATATTACATGGTCTAGATACTGGATTCCTTTTTAAAGAAAACACACTTTCTAAACTTGGTGTATAGTTGGTGTTCTCTTAACACCTGTAACACCATTCTGAGGTGTTCTTCATGCTCCTCTCAGTTCTTAGAATACAATCATTGATGAAGGAACTCATGACAAGAACCTCCGAAACTTCATGGTAATATATGATCCTCGATCTCATGAATCGACATCTGAGATGGTAAACTCTATCCCCAGATTTGTTGTGAGACTAGAGAAATTTCATGACTTACATGATAAATTTAGATGGGTAGTCAATTGTAAAACTAGTAGTTCCGCTTTGATCTATGAAACGGTTAATTTAGGAACAAGAGATAATCCTCAAAATATTAATCTGGGAAAGGGATGTTCCGAGAAAGAATATCCTCTTTTATAAAGTTATTTAAAGAATTTAAAGACGTTTTTTCTTGGACGTATGATGACTTGAAATTTTTTTACCCCAACATCATACAACATGTAATCCCTATGAAACCCCAGACTCAACGTTTTCAACAGAAATTAAGGAAGATGCATCCTAAATTAGAACCCATGGTTAAAAAGGAAGTAAACAAATTACTAACTGCAAAGATAATTTTCTTGGTTAGGCACACACAATGGGTGTCTAATTTAGTCCCTGTAAGGAAGAAAGGTGGTGAAATTTGACTTTGTTTCGATTTTCAAAACTTAAACCAAGCGTCTGATAAAGACAACTACCCTATTCCTCCAATGGAGTAAATTCTACAACAGGTGTTTGGTTCCGAAAGACTATCTCTTCTAGATGGTTTTTTGGGATACAACCAAGTCCTTATGTCTCCCTCAAACCAGCTTAAAACCACCTTTCATACCCCATGGGGCACTTATGTCTACAGGAAAATGCCCTTTGGATTGATAAACACCGGTGCCACTTTCCAGAGAGAAATGGATATTTCTTTCCGTGGCCTCATTAACCAGTCAGTCATGGTCTATCTCGATGATGTCACTATCTTCTCTAAAAACAAGAAATATCACTTGTCCCAACTTAGGGCTGTCCTAGAACGATGTCACAAGTTCGGCATATCTCTCAACCCTAAGAAATTGGTCTTTGCAGTAGAGCAAGGAAAACTACTTGTATTTATAGTGTCTACGAATGGAATGATTATTGACCCTAAAAGAATCCAAGCTATTTCTAAACTCCCCCCTCCTTCTTCCAAAAAATCCATGCAGTCCTTTTTGGGAAAAAATAATTTTGTCAGAAGGTTTGCCCCAAGCTTCTCAGAAATGGTTAGATCGTTACATAATTTAATTAAAAAGGATGTTTGGTATCGTTGGGGATCACAAGAAAGTTAGACTTTCAATTCAATTAGAAAATCAATAATAGAAGCCCCTTCCTTGATGAGTCCCGACTTTTCTCAGGATTTCACTCTTTACACTTTTGCATCTGACTGATCTTATGCTGCTGTGCTTACACAAAAAAACGTTGAAAGAAATGAGATACCCATTGCATTCATGAGCTCATATTTTAAAGGAGCAGAGCTTAGTTACCCAACAGTAGATCAACATGCATATGTTGTTTTCAAATTAGTGAAGCACTTCCGGTCTTACCTATTGAAATCCAAAACTAAGGTTATTATTCCTTACCCAGTTGTAAGAAATCTGTTAGTACAAAAAGAATTGGGTGAGAAAAGAGAAAATTGGATGACGTCACTACAGGAATATGACCTTGAAATAACCCTTGCACAAATTATTATAGGTCAAGGCCTGTGTAAATTAGTGGCTGATTCAGTTGAAGAACAAGAAAGTCAACTAAACACCTCAACTGTGAATCAACATAATGAAAAACAGATCAACTGTGCACAAGCTACTGCTAATTCTTGGTATGAGAACATTAAATTTTATTTAACATATGGATCTTCTCCTAGCAATCTTGATCCTAAAAACATAAGAGCACTTAGGCTTAAATCTGCATCTTTCCAGTTAATAAATGATGTATTATTTCAAAGGAACTTTGATGGTGTTTTCTGCGTTGCTTGGAAAAGGAAGAGTCAAGAAAAGTGCTATTTGAACTTGATGCAGGTGAAGATGGTGGTCACTTCGGTGGATATACCACTACCCAAAAGTTCTAAGACTTGGGTACTATTGGCATACCTTGTTTAAATATGCCCATACGCTGTCCCATAAGTGCATAATCTGCCAAAAGGCTGTAGGATGGGTGAAAAAGGCAACATTCCCTTTACAGTCGGTTACTGTAGATACACCTTTTCAGCAATGGGGCCTAGACATCATAGGACCAATTAATCCCTCTTATTCATAGCAGCACAAGTATATCCTTACAATGACAAACTATTTTACGATATGGTCCGAAGCTGTACCTTTAAAAGTGGTAAACACAAATCAGGTAGTATATTTTTTGAACTCTCATATCATCACTTGATTCGACATTCCCGAATGTCTGGTTTTTTATAATGCCTCTTAATTTTTGTCCCTTGATATGAACATTTTTTCTCTGGAAAAAGGGATTAAACTGAAGTATTCTACAAGATACTATCCTCAAGGAAATGGCCTAGAAGAATCAACACACAAAAATTTAATCAAGATGATTAAAATGACAGTTTCAGAAAATCACAAGAACTGGCACAATGCATTGTATAATGTACTATGGGATGATAGGGTAACACCAAAAGCTTATGTTGGTAATTATCCTTTATTCCTCATCTACGGAAGAGAATCTATTCTTCTCCCACATGTCTCACTTCCTTCTTTGCAACTTTCATAGAAAGTTCAATAAGAAGTGTGCACTCCTGTAGAAAATCGAATAAATGACTTATTAAAACTAGAGGAAGTGAGAACACAAGAAAAACAGAAACTGGATCACCACCAACAAATTGTAAAAAGATGGTTTGATTCAAATTCATATTTAGATAGGCATTTTAATTTCAGATATCTGGTTCTCAAGTGGGACAAGGCCCACGAGGGTAAGGGGGAACATACCAAGTTCTAAAACTTATGGCCGGGACCATTTGTAATTTCTGAAAAATTGGGTCCCAGCTCTTTTTGTATGCATAATTTGGAGGGACAACCAAACACTTTCCTAGTGAATGGTCGGGCCCTCAAGAGCTATTTCACCTGATGATTTATGTTCCACCCTTCTGTAAATATTTTTATGTTTTCTTTTTTGTTTTTGTTTTGGTTCTTTTCATTTTGCTTAATTATGATTTGTTTTCTAAAAATAGTTATGGCTGAGTAACCGTTACATTTGTGGAATGCAATCATAATTTCTTATTCATTAGCAGTAGTTGATAACTCCCCAAGAACTTGAGAAGTAAATGCTAAAACTCATATCAGCAGAAGTAAGTTTCTATTCCAATCAATGTTTCTGGTTTCTCCTTGAAATTACAAGTAGACGTGATTATCATTAATAAGCTTCTAATGCTGTCCCTATTTTAAGGAAAACAACTCAGTTGTACCTTCCTGTCCTCGAGATGGTTTCCTAACATAAATCTAAGTGTTCAAAGTGTGATGAAGGTCATCAAAAAAAGGGAGAATGATTTTTAAATGATCATGCTAAACTCTGATATTTTCAGTATCACCCCGCCCTCTTGAATATTATTAAGTTCCGTAAATTATAAACAAATTCTAGAGGGTTGAAAACACTGTAATGTGTGGGAAGTGTATATAAACCTGCCGAGATGTTGAACAGGTCTGCTGGTAGAAGGTAAATGCATGCATGATACCAAGGCAACTTCGTCGGGGTATTGAACAAGCTTGTTGGTAGCGAAGTGATGCCGAGCTTGAGAAGATCCTTAGGTATGTATTTCAATTTGATCAAGTGAAAAGATGTCCTGTATCATAAATGGATGACTCTTGGACATGATAAAGGTACTAGAGTGGGTCAAACGACATCCATGTCGAGGCTATGGATGCCTGTTAGTAGCAGTGGCCCTGTCAACAATATCGAAGTCAACTACATAAACATCACTACAATCGTAATCTAAGTTAGATTCTAGATTACATTTTTTAGACATAAATAGATCTGATGCTAAAACTGCATTATTTCTGAGTTATGATCAGAATGCTTGACCTGTTGTTAATTGTTTCTGAAAATTCATTTCATCTTACTCACCCTAACACAAATTTTCTGGTGATGCGGAGATAACTGCTTCACCTAGTATGTCGCCATTGTTGGCAGCCACCAATAATTTTCAATTCTTATTACAATCAAAGTTCCCACAAAGAGATTATATATTTTTGTAGATTCCATCACCTTTCATTTGTAAATGTTTGTGTTTTTCATTTTCGAAGAAATGATTGGGTTAAGCTTACCTTATTGAGTTTGCGTTTGTCTTGTTTTAAATTCATGACTGTAAGAATGAATTTAAATATAAAACTTGGGGCTTGGTTTCATATATTTTACCTTAGAAATACCGTTTTAAAGGAACCCATATATGGTTAAAACTCAAGTCTTATGAACTTATTGATTAATCCACCATCGAAATATTTATGTATTATGGATATCGGGACTGCATTGGTTCTATAGTTGATTATTGAATTAATTTGTGAAATTTTCAAGCCCACTAAAACGTTGGTTTAACGTTTCATATAGTTCTCATGATTTCAACTATTATATCAACATTCATGTCAATTGGTACAGGCATGTTGTACCTATGTTTTCAATTCACTTTGCTGGCTTGAGCATTAATGAGATCATTTATTATGTGAATTGGGGTTTTTTACTGTGGAGGGTTTGGCATTCATCGTGCGTAATGGATCGTAGTTTTACGAGCCCTCTAGTTTTTATTTTCCCTAACTCTTCTTTCCAAGTAATAATAATAGTCCCCAAAATTTGCAATTTTCGTGCCATTACATTTCACACAGAACTCTCTATGCTCCTTGTCTTCTGGAAGACGAAACCTACACAATATGGTAGTTGTTGTATCCTTTTCGCAGTGGAAATCACACCTATAGTTCGTATCGATCCAAACGGTTGCCAAGCTCATCTGTCCCATGATGGCGCCATAGACTCCTTGAAGGCTCATGGGTGGGATGTGTTCCTCAAGAATTTCGAAGGCTACAACCTCCCGGTTGCACAGGATTTTGCACAGACTTTCGACGGTTTTAGGGCCAAGGTCGGGGATGTACAGTTAGAAATAACATAGGATTTCATAAGAAGAGCAACAAGATTCCCATTTAAATGAGAAAATTGGTTTAAGAATGCTAAAATGGAGGATGTTCCATGGAGTTTATTCATGTTTTCGCTCAAATCCACTTGTTGTCCAAAAGGTATTCCCATTGTTTTTCTCAAACCTATATGGCACAATCTCCTTTTAATTTTGAAATAGTTTATCACATGTGAAGGCCGGTATGGGTTGGTTTTTCTATACCACATTCGGTTTCTTATGTTGTTCATAGGGTTCGAGTTGAAAATGTCGTTTTACCTATTAATGAGACTTTACAAAATGTCTAAACGCTATAAACGATAGGGCATGAATTCTCTGTCGAGTCTGTTTCACCATGGGCTCATTAAGATCATGTTGGTTTCTCACCTATCGTGAATCAGTGACAATTGGGAAAGTTTTCTGAGCCGAAATGGCTTCACCCAGGTCGACAATACATTTAACTCTCATCTAATTATAAACCCTAATTTGGACAGACCAGTGGTCGAAATCTAGGTATTCAATTCACTTGATGGCTCTGAATTAAATGAATCATCTTCTATTGTTGATGAAACCCCCGTGGATAAGAAATTTCCATGTATATTTTCACCCAGGAAATATCTGGAACAGGTAATTGGCGAATTGAAAGGGAAAGATCACCATATGCCTATGAACAAACCTAATTTGAACAATAATGATAAAACTGTTGTGAAGAAATTCCGTAAGGGAAAGAAACAACAGAGCTCAGATTGAAATTTCAGGAATAAGAATGTTGGTCGATTGATTTGTAGGAACTTAAGAAATCGAAAGAGCGATCATCTAAGCTCGATCGCTATGATCAAGATTGATGATCAGTGTTCAGACCGAGAGATAAACGATTTCTTGGCTCGTGAATACCCAGAAAATTAGTGTCCCAGGAAAGAGGATGTTACCCGGGTTGAACAGTATGACTTCGTGTCTAAGTTACCCCCATGTCTCAGAGGCAGAGAAGGTTTCGCAGGTATTAGTCACAACCTAGAACAAGCCACAGGTAAAAATGAAGTACCCATTGTCGATTGTATTCCACGTCGGTCTACCATTGCCCTGGTGCACTGCAACAATTGCTTAGACTGGATAGAGCGTTATTATAGAGATATTCCACTCTTACAGGCTCAAGTGAAACGCTTGGCTGCTCAGAATGCTCTATTGGAATGAGAGAACCTAGACTTGAAGGCACACACAGAAAGGGAAAATAAAATATTCAAGAGGGCTGGGAATATAATCATTAAAAATACAACCAGTTTCAAGGCTATCATAAATTCTGAACTGTCAAATCCTTCTTTGGATAATTTATAATGGTAAAACGATTTTGTTTTGATTCTATTCCATTCTGTTATGAAAAATCAAAATAGGGAGATTTAATTTGATTTATTTTGCTAATAATAAGACTAGATACAAAATCTATGATTCTGTAGCTAGTCTCTTTTGAATAATAATTAGTATTGTTATCTGAATATCAAATCGGTTTTGCTATATATAGGAAATGGATAATTATGATGTTGATTGCATGGAGAAAACACCTTGAATCATATGCTGAATTATTCAATAGTTTTTTCCTTTTTATGTTTATAAAATTTTGGTTTATTTTTGACAAACCAACTCATGCATGAGTGGTTTATAGTTTCACTATTTTTGTAATATTATCTGTTTTTTGTGGATTCAACTCTATATTGTATGATAAGAGCACTTGAATCCTAAACTAGTTTAAATACTGGTCACTCTTAGTAGTGAGGACATCTTTGGCTTGGACACATTATGGACATATGACTTTCGAGACTGATATGGAGAAGTTGTTCACTCCTTGGCTTTAGACCAGCGTGGCGGTTACCCATTATGTTTTTCCTTTATCTTATGAAATGTTATTACGTTTATACAACTTTAGTCTGATCACCGTATGATATTTCATATTATTTCAGTACTTTAATTTTGTCTATAATTTACTGTCCTATATTACATCTGTGATCAATATTTCATTTAAATATTGTGGATTTATGCTAGATATTGGATGATGTATTACATGAATGCTTTGTATTAAGTTTATTTTATTATAAGTGTTCATCATTATAAGATCACTAGATTTGTATATTTATCATTTTACTTTTATATTCTTGTTCCAAAACACCTTTGAGTTTGTTCTGGGAGTGTTAGTACCATTCTATTACAGGTTTTCCTCATAGGAAGGATAACTAGGAGCTTCAATTGCGCAGAGACATAAACTCATTTTAATTGATTAAATACAGATCAATTTACTCACATTTTTAGATTATTTATCAATGAAATAGGAACAATTTGAATTAACTTTGACTATTTATATGTTCTTATTTCAATTGTGTTTGATTAGTATTCTTTAGTTCTTTAGATTTTAAGTATTAAACAGAAAACATAAAATGTATGTGTTTTCTTTATCTACTTCATAAACACTTTAAAAAACATCCATTTCGCAATATATCTAGTAAATCTTGCAAGATTGTATATACATTGTTCATAACCATATGCACATATCCATACTTCTATTTTGACGTTCATAAATTATTAAATTTATATCTTTAGTATTATAGCTTCATAGATTACTTTCATTTCTTTTATTTCTAGGACTTTAGTTGGCCAACATAGCCATTAAACCCATCAGGTCATTTCATCCCAAACAGCTTGGGTTATTTAGACAACCCCGGTCTGGATTTGACCTTCCAGTTAACGGTGTGTCACGTACGCATGTCAATAGAACTCAAGACTTAGTCATTTTTTTTAGTTCTATAGGATTTGGTCTTGACATTCAAGGTTTGAAACCACTATAAGGATATTAGAGGTTATTTGATTTTAAAAGGGGAAGTCTTGCATGTCCTACAACATTTCCATACAAGGAGACCAAGTACTCAAGGGTGCAAACAATCTATACTTATTTATTTTCATGATTTATCAGATTCAATGAAAACCATTATAACGAATTCTAATTTCTCATGCATTCATATTGTTGATTATAAATGACCGTGTTTCCCTTTAAAATGAAACATTTATGCATAGATATATAAATACATCATTCATTTAAAATTTTACAGTGTAAGTTGAACAATTATCTGAAAAGGAAATTTTCCAAAGCCGATTGACTGAGAAAGGAATCCTTTCTTCCCATCCTTATTCCATATTGTAGAGTAACTTCCTACAATACTCCACCCTCATACCAAACCATGATACCACCAAGGAAATTGACTCATCTAGGTTCCAAGATTATTATGATCCAGGAAGGCTACTCTCCTTCCTCCTCTAACACAATAGAAGTTTCCCACCTCCCACTGCGCTCAGGGTCTCTATAGGTTTATCAAGTGGTTTCTCAATGGGGTTTCCTCTGCAGAAGGGAGTCCCTTCTCTAATAAATAGTCCCTCATATATCCCCACTTACTAGTGTTGGTTTATGTCCATTAAGCACCAAGTTGTAGCCCATTATTTATCCAACTTGGGATCTGGGTATTCTTTGTTCAAGGTGATCATCAATAACTTAGACAAGCTTCCTATTTTCTTCAAGGAAAGATATTCCTTTTTCTTCCCTTCCTCAATCAAAATTTATGAATATCTATGTATGATGTGTTTCTCAGGCCATGAGTTCAACACTCACATGCTCTGTTTGTCCTTTGGTTTCATTCTGCTATCTACGTGTGCACCCTTGCATGCATTCTTCCTTTATGTTTTTATTCTCTCTATTTTTTTCCTTTTTTTGTCTAGTGGTATTTTCCACCTTTTTTCTCATTCTCAGTCCCCCTCATATTTTCGTGTCTTCCTACAGACGTAACTTGCAGTATGCAATTCCCATTCTAAAGTGGAAATTTTGTGGTATGCTTTTATCAATCGGTCAATTGGCCCTTCCCTGTGAAAATACCAACTTTCAACAGTCATTAACTGTTCCAACCACCTCTATGACTTTTTTATTGGTCACGTGGCTTCATACAAGTCTAGTACATTGGTAGGTGTAGATCTATGTTTTGCAAGCATAAATTGGATTGTTGCGTAAGCTCCCTGTTTTCCTCACTGATACATCTTAGCTCCATTTACTCAACCGTCCAATCAATCTCTCCTTTATCAATTTCCTTTGGTGTATCATGGCCAATATTTTCAAGGTTGTTCCTTCTCAATCAGTTTTTTGGTGTTTTTATTAAATAAAAACATAGTCATATGCTTCAGAACATAAATATATGAAGTTTTAACATAATTATAGTCTTGGGAAAACATGAGGTGTTACATGCCACATCACACTAAGTTAGAGATATTATCTACTGAATATTAATCTATATTGTCTCATTAATAATAATTACCAAGTAAGTTGGGTCAATGTAGAGTTAAGATATTGTTAGGATATTTAGACACTTAGGAGTTAGTTAAGATCTAATTGGTCTATTGTGTCGTTAGGTAAAAGTTTGTTTTCTAGCGTGTTTCTTTAGTATGCATTAGTATGTATTTGTAGTTAGGAATTCCGACAGTCACGATATGTTCCTGACATAGAGTGATCCGACGGTTCATACTCTCCTCGATCTTAATGGCCATTGATCTGTGGCTTAACACCTGATTGGTCAATGATATCTATTTAAAGAGAATGGAGGGTCATTTTCCGATGATCGATTGTGAGAAACTCTCTTGTAAAATCTCTCTGTAATCTTTTTCTTTGCATTAATAAACTGCTCCAAGTGGCCGCGTTGGCTGGGGCCGTTGATGTTTCCCCGTAGGGGTTTTACCACGTGAAAACATTGTTGTGTTGATCTTTGATCTGGCTATGTGAGTGGTTATTGAAGGTGTTCATCCTCTGTTGGAATACATGTGTTTTCGAACATGGTATCAGAGCCTATTTGAAGACTCGCTCCTATTGTAGATCGAGATCATGAAGCCGAGTTGACTCATCTCCATTTTCTGTCATTTCTGTACATTTATGGGATGAGAGGACTATTTCATTGCATCTGGAGAACTAATTTTATCCAAGAACACTTTTCATTTAACTCGAAAAGGTTTATGTTTTCCCAAGATACGACCATTACAGTCAGATCTAGAGGTATAAATTTTGAATACGCATTTTTAAATTTTTTTGCAGAGAAGTATTTTTGTTTTATTTCGGTTTTTTATTTTTTATTTCCATGTTGCTACTCTTTTAGATATGCGTATGCTCTTTACCCCGCGCCCTGTGCGATCTCGAAAAATTAGAAACAAATAGGAAAATGTGCATCTTCCGGGTAAACTAACCGAGATCTAACCGTTGTTGTCATCGAGAAGCAAAATTTTAAAGAGTTTTTTTTTAGCACGCTCTCCAAGGTCGTCTTCAACAACAACAACAACAACCCCAATCCTCCTAAACATTACAATATGTTTTGTTAGACCATTTGGTTAAAAGTTGCCTTATTAAGTAAGAGGTCTTGAGTTCAAGTCTCTCTTTTGTTACCTTTTTTGAAAAAATTCATGCTAAAATTGTAAAGTGTACTTCACTTCAAGTATAAAAGTGAATCACTATAAGTAGCTTTGATATTTTATTTTAAAGTTATTTATTTTGCATACAACTTTTCTTTGTAAAAGTGAGTCCCACTTCTCTTTATAAAAGTGGGTCAATTCATAAAACAACTTACACTACCACGTGGTCGCTTGGTTACTGTTTATGCCTTTTTTAAAAAGGGCATAACTCTCACATCCGAAGTCCGTTTTCAATGCCCTTTTTTTTTAAACCGCACAACTTTTCGATCTCTTTCCATTCAGATCATCAGTTTCAGTTTTCAAATCAATATTATCTTCATATTTAATATGGGTTCTACAAGTAATCTCTTACTTACCAGCACCAACTACTTCCAATGGAAATCCCATATGGGGGATTTATTAAGAAGTAAAGGCTTGTACCAGATTACCTTGGGAAATGAAAGAACACCCGCTGATGCTGATAAGAAATCCAAATGGGATAATAGAAATGACGAAGCACATGGATTAATCGGAATGTCCATCTCTCCTGATTTAAGGTCTCACCTTCAATCAATTGATAAACCCAAAGAAGCTTGGGAAAATATTGAATCTGTGTTTGGTAAACACAATATTATTCGAGCACAACAGTTAGAAAATCAAGTACTAAATTTGAGTCCAAGTGATTTTTCTTGCATTGAAGACTATCTATCTAAGTTTAAAACACTCAGAACTTTATGTGAAGAATGTAAGATAAAGATAGACGAAGATCATTGCATCTATCTTATTCTTTCCAAGCTAGGTAGTGCATATTTTGTGTTTGTATATACCTTTTATGCCATACAAGAAGCTGTAGGGAAATCTTATCAAAAACCCAGTCTTGAGAACTTTTGTGATTCTTTGATTAGAGAGAAGGATAAGCTAGTACAACTTGGAGTGATCAACATTGTAGGTACCTCCAACAAATCCTTAGTTGTCCATCAAAAGGATAAACCCAAAAATCCCAAGAAGCAACATCCTTTCCACAACAACAAGCAATATAAGGGTCCCAAACCCACTCAGACAACTTTTTCTCCTAATGGAGATAAAAGAGAAAAATATAAAAATAAGAATACTAACAGATATTGCAACTTTTGTGATAAATATGGTCATGATGAGTCCAAATGTTTCAAGAAGATGGCAGCTTTAGAAGTAGCGATGAAGAAGCACAACATCAGTGTTGATTATACTTCTTCTTCTTCTTCTTCTCATGGACATGCACTTTCTACTTCTGGTTTCTCCTTCAATACAATTCTACTTCTCCTTCTACTTCTGATGAGTGGCTTATTGATTCTGGAGAATCCTATCATATGGATAAGGATAGAGCCATATTTTCTACTCTAAATGAATGTAACACCAAAAACATATTTGTTGGTGGTGATAGATATCTTAGTGTTGAAGGATTTGGAACAAGTCAAGTAGAAAATGGTCATTTCAATGATGTATTATGTGTTCCAAGTCTTTCTTCTAACCTTCTATCAGTATATCAAATCATTCATTCAGGTGAAGGTAAAACTGTAGATTTTTCACCTCACCAAATTATAATCAAGGATCTAAAATATCCTAAACATGTTCTTGCAACTGGAATTGCTAATGATATTACCAGGTTGTACAAATTTGACAACTTTGGGTCATCATCATTTTCATCAGTTTTTTTTGCTCATAGCAATGACTTGAGAAAAATTTGGCATGAGCGGTTTGGTCATCTAAACTATCACTCATTGCAACAACTATGTAATCAACAGATGGTGACTGGTCTTCCTCTTGTTTCATGCAGAGATGGTTTTTGTGTTGGTTGTGTTCTCAGAAAACATCATCGGGATAGTTTTGACAAATGTGCCTCTTGGCATGCCTCGGGTCCTTTGTAGCTTGTTCACAGTGATTTGTGTGGTCCACTTTCTTCTCCTTCTTTTTCTAGGTGCATGTATTTCTTAACTTTCATTGATGAATTTTCCAGATGTACTTGGGTTTACTTCTTAAAACTTAAGAGCGAATTTTTTGACAAGTTTTTGGCCTACAAGGCCCTTGTAGAAAAGCAATCTAGACATCAAATTCAAAGGTTAAGAACAGATAA
>JZKD02S0189499.1:282387-296945 GCA_000966675.3 Picea glauca | reverse complement strand
ATGCATATAGATTCTTAAGCAATACAGAAATTAATCAATGGCTCATACACAAAGTACACAAAGATTTTTACCGGAAACCCTCAACTGGGAAAACCTTTCTTATTTTCATTATATCCAATTTCACCATTCGCCATACAATATATACAATGTTCTTAGGTATTCCGTAGATACCAAAACCCTAATCCCTTAATCCGGGATTAATTTACAAATCAGCTAAAAATAGCAAAATCCGCTAAAAATAACAAAAAACCACCCAAAACAAAATTTCGGGGCGCTGCCCCGGGCTACCGCTCGGTGCCAAATGTTGCGTGTAACCAGGGGGGGGCATACCTGCCCCCCCCTGGGACCCCCCTAGGAAAGCGCCCGACGCACATGGCAGAGCTCTAGGTGAAGGGATCGTCAGACGCAGTTGTCGTATCTAACGCATCCACACACACACACACACACACACACACACACATGCAAAGAATATAACACACACACAACATAAACTGTATGTCTCTTATCTTTCATTTGATAATAAACTCAATGATTAGAGCTTAGGGAAAGTGTCATTTCCTATTCCTTTTTGTTCTAGATCTAGGTGGATCTAGGGAGATCTGTTTATGTCCACATTTATAGATAAGTCCCATAACACGGGCATACCCATGCTCGGGATGAAATAAATCATGGTTTCCAATCAAATACACTGTAGATCCATGTCATATAAGTATATAAAGTGTAGCCACGAGCAATACACAACGGATCTACATCTCAAAATCAAAGATATACAAATATAGTATCCATCTTCAAGAAGCTAGTAATGCCCGATGGCTGGAGATGAGGCCTTCATAGCTTGAGCAAAAAATTTAAGATCTTCAAAACTCAGGTAGGAGTACGATAGGAGTGCATAAATCACTACCCTGAGGTATTCAACGATTCGTCGAGAAAATACAAGAGGATCTTGATGATCGGGAAGAGAACTTCGTCGATTTTGAATCAGGGTTTGACTGGAATCTCGGGATGGCTGACTCATGAGTTCAAGAGACAAAATGTAGAAAGGCCGACACATATTGGGTGAAAATTCCCTTGGACAAAAGAACGAAAGATGATCAGACTCATACAACATGGCATTGACATAAGTTCACGATACATGAGGCAATGCAAAATCTCCATGTGTTTGGAAGAGTAACCAAACAGAGTTGGACACATCTCTATGTAGCGATAAAAACTTCCTAAGGTCATACTAGATCCCAATGATTGACGAAAAAATGAAAGGATGTGGTTTGTCCAAGGGAGACTCTTTGTGTTGCCGAAAAAAGAATACATATTTCTCATCCCCTCTTTTTGTGATATTTGAATTTTTTGTCTTTTTCAATTTTTTAAAGAGATTGAAAAATAATAAAAAAATGCTACATTAGAAAGGAGGAACGAGTGTTGCAAGAAAGAATAGTAGTTCCAAGCACAAGGAAAATACTAATGCTCAGAGCAAGGAGACATGTGCAGGAAAATGACACTCATGGAAAATTCCTCCATGGGTCAAGGTGTTAGGTCGCAGAGGCAAGAAGTGCTACAAGGCTTGCGTATAAGGCATGCTTCAAAGGTTCAGTTGAGAGCAACATGGAGCCGACATTAGGCCAAAGATGCAGAAATGCAAATGTGATTAAGAAAGACACAATGAGACCCCCTTCAATGTAATTTTTACGAGCCCAAAGAAGGTAATCTTGGTAGTTTTTTCACGTTTAGAGAGTCTAAAAAAACATAAAATAAGACTCAAGGGAGTACCTTTTTCAGAGATAGTCTAGTCAATTCGAAAAAGGGTTAAACTTGCACTAAAAAGACGTCAATTCAAAACCATTTGAATGAGTGTGACAAAGACAAGATCACTCGACAATATTTACAATTTTAAGGAGTCTGAAAAGAGCTTAACTATGCACCCACAACCTTTTTCTGAGTTTAGTATCCTTATCTCGAAAAAGTATAAAAGTCACTAAGGAGAACTCTCCCGACGAAACAAATCTCTCGAGGTGTACGTTTTTCTGCTATAATCTACATGCTAGAAAAAGGGGTAAACTCATGCCAGTAGATGTTCTTTTGGACCAAATTAACGAGTGTGAAGGAACAAGGTCACTCGACAATATTTTCAATTTTAGGGAGTGTAAAAAGATCTTAACTATGGACTTCGTGGGGGTTCCTTTTTCGTAAGTAATCTCCAAGGTCTGAAAAAGGTGATGAACCGAAACCAAGGAGAATACTCCTTTTTTGAAGATTTAGTCCCTCAAGCCCAAAAAAGGGTTAAAATTACGCCTGAGAATACTCTTCTAGAGAACCGAAGTTCCTAGAGCATACCTTTATTTGTGAAATTGATCTTCCAGACTGAAAAAGGGGTAAACTATCGCTGGACAGACATGCCTTCAAATTTGAGTTTGGTGAGCGTGAAGGGAAACAAGATCGCTCGACAATATTTTCATGTTTAGAGAGTAGGAAAAGGGAATAAAGAAGACTCAAGAGGGATAATTTTCTTAGTTAATCTAGACAATATCAAAAATCATAAATACAGTCTCGTCAGATGTTGCTTTTGAATTTTAAAGTGATATTGAAAGACAACAAAGTGTGCTCATTTGGGAGTTTTGAGGGTGAGGCCAAGAATGATTGTGCATCGGATGAATGAGGCTCAATCTCGTAATCGTAATAGGACTAACAAGGACTCCTGAGCCTATAGTCATTATAGACAACATGGATGCCAAAATGCAACAAGGATCTACCTAGGGAATCCAGGTAAAGGTAGGCTCTACCACCTAATTACAACACTTATAGAGCAGTAATGAAGGTAGGATCTACCACCTAATGTGTCACACTTTGGTGGGATCGATCCTATGGAAAAGCGGAAAAGACAACGAGATGCATAAAGTGGAGGTAAAATATTAACTTATATGCAAAAAGTTGGAAAAAACGTATTTTACCAAAGGATACCAAAAGTGACCCATCCCAAAAATGTTACCAAACCAAAAGAAAAAGTATATCATAACATCCAATAAGAAACTCAGAATCAGAACCAAATGATTTCCAAGCCAGGAAAATGTTAAAGGGGGTAAAAAAAAGTGGCAGAAAGGCCCAAAAAAGTCTATAAATAGAAGCTGACAACTCATTTTCACCATTGCATTTTGAAAATTGACCAAAAGGAGAAAACCCCCCTTTTCTAAAGAAATTGATTATAGGAGCTTTAGTGGATGAAATGAATTTCCCCTCGGACCAAGTAAGTACAAATGCATCCCTCTTTCTCTTCAATTCTTCTTTTATGTATTTTTTTTTTGAGGGGGCAAGCTCTCTTGAAAAGGGAGACCCTACGTGTACGTGGGTTGTCCAAGGACAAACCACGTATGTACTCAGGAAGAAAACACTCTGCACATGTACATACGCGATTGAGGCCAAAACAACCCGCGTACACCCTCAAAATCTTGGAAAAAAATTAAAACGCAAGAGCTAACTCCCTTTTATTTTCCATGGAACATGATGTATGTACACTGGAGGGAGAGGGAACATGAGGACATTGATCTGTTGGTCAAAGAGGACCCTGCTTCCATTTCCTCATTGAAACAATGTGGGCTATGGAATTTCTTCTATTGTTTGTTTATGAGGGCACAACCCAGGCTACTGAATGCTCTGGTTGACTATTAGCATCTGGATGAAGAGGCATTCATGATAGAGGGACAATTGTTGACTCCAATGACTGAGGAAATCTACTTCCTGACTGGCCTCTCGAGGAGAGGGGAACTAGTCAATCTGTAGACACTTCCCCCTAGGCCTTTTAACATTGAGGACTACATTCAGATGTACTGTGAGGTTGACATCGAGAAGGTAGGTTCTCAGGTGCCTATTCACAAGATCATGAGTCTGCATTTGAGAGTGATATTGCTACTTATTGGGTAGATTACTGGATCCAAAACCCTTCACCAGGATTCTCGGGCATACATGAATTTTTCTATTCAGTGCCAGGAGGCACAGATATTTGACTGGAGTATGACCATGCTTACATGCATGAAGAGCAAACTGACAGAGTTTCGAAAATGCAACAAAACAAAATTCGGGTTTGGCACTATTCTATGCTCGTTCTTCTTCTTCGAGAGTACCCATACTTAGTCCTAGAGAGACTGTGCAGGGGCATGTTTCCTCCTTCCCAGTAGTGTGTAGATGGGAAACATTGTTGCCACAACATGGGGGAGGGAGGACCATAGAGGCCTTCGATGACACATTTGTTGACTGGTGGGCATGACAGATTCCAACGATCAAGAAATACCCCTATGTCGAGATCAACTTTTTTAGGGATCCGGACATGCCCATGCCTCTCGGAGAGGAGCGAGAAGAGATAGGTAACATGTTTTTTAAAGTTATTTAATTTTTAATTGTTTTCATATGTATCATTTTTATGTGTGTGTTAGAGTACTGACTTTCGTGTATCTCTTATGTATAGATTTGGGACCAGTGTGCTCGAATGACTTCACGAGGACTCGATGACATCCTCGACCAGATGCGGGACCAACAACATTTGGTGGACCAACAACCATAGGGGTACCTCCACCCAGAGAGGCAGAGAGAGTTTTGAGATGGATGGAATGAAACCAAACTACACTCACTCCTACAATACCCATGGACGAGATCGAGGATCTCCCGCCTTCTATGCAGCCTTATGTAGTGGGGGTGCCACAGACTTGGGTCCATATCTTATGGAATTTATCCAACACCATCATTCACTATGGCAGGGCCAATCAGCCCCGATCTTAGATAGGATAGAATTTTATGTGCTGAGGGCACCATTGTATATTTTTTGAGGGCATATGCCCAACAATGTATACCGAACCTTATTTTTGAGGCATTCAAGCCCACCTATGTACTTGTGACACTTTTGATATAGATATATATTTACATCTTACTTGTCTTATGGATCACATTTTTTACAAATGTATGTACATGTGTATGTGTGCACTTCTCTTTCTATGTGTGTGCAACATGCCAATCTAACACTTGATTAGATAGAGTATCTGTCATATGATTAAATATCCTAGGAACATGGATATACGTAATGCAATCAAAATAACGTTCTAAAAGATGTACCCTAAGGAAACATCGGTGCAAAGTAGGATCATAAATGCAGTAAACTCCATTTAACTGGGACACAACAAGTTGAGCATCTAGGTAGACCTGAAAGTGTGAAATGCCATGCGACAAGGCGTCACGAAGCAATTCTATCACTGTGCTGTACTCGAAGACATTGTTTGTGGTGTCACCTAGACAAATACCTCTGAAAGATAGCAACTGGCCTCCAGGTGTGAAAATCATGCAAGCTGCTGAAGAAAGCCTCCGAATGTGTCAGATAGCGCCGTCCACGAACCCAAAGAACACCTTTGATTCACTTGACATCTGCCATAGTGAAAAAGGAGACATAAATAACTACACGTCCATAAAACAAAAAGACAAAATAACTATATAAGAACTATACATATGTACAAGAAGTCACCCAAGTGACCAACCTAAGAGTAATACTTCTTGAGGTAGAGCCCATTTCTAGGCTCCGACAAGGCATTTCCTTCAAAGTCAACCAGATGGTAAGCACCCTTATTCAAGACCTCTTTCACAATGAACAATCTGAACCACATGGGTTTGAACTTGCCTGTCCCCAGGGGATCTTTGTCTTGATCATAGACCAGGAAAAGATCACCTTCGGAGAAAATTCGAGGATGAATAGATTGATCGTACTGACACTTGAATCGTTTCTTATGAGCCTCATTGGCCGAGGCTGCATCATGAAGATGCTCATTGAGTTGTTCGAGATATAATAGCCATTCTTCAAGCGGTGAAGTGTCCAACAGTAATTCCACTGCCAACTTTAAAGACGAGATCTGACACTCAATAGGAAAGACTGCTTCCATCACATATACGAGTTGAAAAGGTGAGAAACTGATGGAAGTCTTCACAGACATTTGGTAGGCCCACAACGCTGAGTACAACATCAAATGCCAATTTGACTTGGAAGAATTGATCGTTTGTTGAAGAATAGTCTTCAACGACTTATTCACTACTTCAAACTGACCATTCTCTTGTGGGTAGTAAGGTGATGAATGTTCTTGCCTCAACCTAATATTTGATGTTAACTCGGTCATCATTTTGATTTGGAAGTGACTTTCATGCTCAGTGACAATCTCCTTTGGGATTTCGAGCCTTGCTACTATCTGGTTAAAAATGAAAAGATCCGTTGTTTCTCCATCATTGTTGAACATTGGCATAGCCTCGACCCACTTTGTGAAGTAGTCTACCGCTACGATGATGTAACGATGCCCCCTAGCAGAATCTAGGTGACATGTAGTAAATTCAATCCCCCACTTGGTGAAAGGGCCAACAACAATGATAGGAAACATGGGCGTTGTATGTCCCCACATCTTCCGAGAGAAGATTTGACATGGGTGGAACTTCTTGACTACCTCAACACAATCCTTGATTAACGTAGGCCATAAGTAACTAGCACGCATAATCTTTTGAGATATTTCCAACCCAGACAAATGACCACCACATGCTCTAGTGTGGCATTTATTCAGAACAAGCTCTTCTTCTTCACGGATAAGGCACCGACGAAGAATTAAATATACACCTTGACGATACAAAGTGTCATCGAGTATGATATAGTTTCATTCCTGATGATGAATTCATCGACGCTCATCATGGGAAGCAAAAGAGGGGAACTTCAAAGTTTGGAGATAGAATAGTATATCTCCATACCAGGGGTCCAAAGATGCGATTAAAAAAATATCTCCTTTGATAGGCAATTCTTTGGGCGTGATATCACTAGACTCGATTGAGAGTTCCAAGATAAGTTCGGAAAATACCAACGACTTTTTGGATTTCGCGGAAACAAAATCCAAGTCAAATTCCTGGAGGATTAAAATCCATATATTGATCTTTCCTCCAATTACCCGTTGTGTCAACACATATTGGAAAGGGTTCACAATGACAATGACAATGGTCTTGCAAATAAAAATGTAATGAAGGAACCGATGAACAACATGCACTGTTGCCAAAGAAATCTTCTCAAAGTGGGAATAGTTGAGTTCTGGCCCAACTAGGCCTCAATTGAGGTAATAAATAACATGTTCTTCAAGTAGATCATCCTCTTAAACCAAGACCATGCCGATGGTCGACTCTGCAGTAGCCAAGTACAACAAGAAATATTTGTTATAATCGGGAGGTTGGAGCAGAGGGGAAGATGTAAGGGAGTGTTTCAATTCTTCAAAAGAGTGTTGAGTGAATTCGTCCCAATAAAATGGGACTCCCTTTTTCAACAAACGCATAAAATCTTTAGTGATCTCGGCGTAATTCATGACAAAACACCGAATTTTTTTTCTTTCCCCTGTAAGCTCTGAAGCTGAGGTATTACGCATGGGGGTGGAAATTGAACTATAGCCTCAACCTTGAGAGGATCGACCATGATCCCTGTTGTCGAAACAATGAAACCTAAGAGATGACCTGATGTCACACAAAAACTACATTTGTTAGGATTCAAGCGAATCCGATAGTAGCGACATCGTTTGAAGATTAGTCGGAGGTGTGCGAGATGATCAGATATCTTGTGAGAGCATGATGCTAGATCATCAAGATATTCCTCGACTATATGTCTAAAGTCATGAAAAGAAAATGACATGGCCTGCTAAAAGGTGGCTCCAACATTCTTTAGGCCAAAAGGCATCTTACGATACACGAACGTGCCCCAAGGACAAATAAAAGTTGTTTTATGCTAGTCTTCGGGTTTGATATGAATCTGGTTATATCTCGAAAAACCATCCATGAATGAAAAGAGCTCATAACCTACGCATTCATCAACAATTTGATCAATGAATGGGGTGGGAAAATTATCTTTCAAACATGCCTTGTTTAAGTCACGAAAGTCCATGCACACGTAAATCGTACCCTGTTTCTTTTTAACCAGAATGAGATTTGACACCCATTTCATCAACTGCACGAGGTAGATAAAATCGGCTTTAAGTAGTTTATCTACTTAAGCCTTAATTGCTGCCTCTTTCAAGGATTTACCGGATAAAGCTTCTATCGGACCAACTTGACATCAGGATAAGTCGTTATTTCATGTTCGACAATTTTTGGGTATATGCCTGGCATTTCCTCATAAGACCAGGAAAAAACGTCATGGAATTCCTTAAATAACTCTATATAAATTCAAATCTCTTCGGGGGATAAATCCACTCCGACGAAAACATTCTCCACAATGCTAGTGTTTCTGGAGATATCTATGAGAATCATTTCATCGATACTCTCCATATTACCCTCAACATTAATTGCGTGCGTAGTGAGAGGATTAATAGGAAAAGACCTACCTCCATTCACGGCCAAAACAAATTTGCCTGCCTCTAATATCCTTAACTCCGAGAGGAATTAAGATCTATGATGGAGATAATCCTAGGGTCTTTCTGGACCAGTCAATGCCTCAAGAATTGCCTTGTCAGAAGAAAAAACTAGGTCTAAAGGATCTGTAGTGGCAAGAGAAACTTGATCCCAAATAGGCTCGAGAATTGGATCTAACTCATGTGTGTGAGTCGAGTCGGGGTCAGTTGAAGATTGTTGGAAAATGATGTACACAACTTCAACCGCAGACAAGGGCATGGCCATGCCAGGATTCCCTATCCCTTCCATCGAAGCTGATGGGGAAGGAAGAGTCCACGGATCATGAAAGTAAGTCATTTGAAACGACGACACTGAAAATATTTCAACCCTAGGCTGGTCAGGGGAAGCCAATATAATATTGACATCGCCAGAAGGTGGAGGATAATCAAAAGTACCCATCAATGATGGACACAAACCAAACCCTAAGTTAACTTTTCCAGGCTGAGGATTATCAATCATCAGGACTGTGGATGCCCCCGATGAAGGCTCAGGACAAGAAAAGGACAACTAGTCAATGGTCAAAATCCAATCCTCATGCGGAAACAACAAGAGATGAAAAATTGTAGCAACCACTGCATGCATTGCATAAGTCCAACTCCTCCCTAACAAAAGGTTGTAGTCGAGAGGCACATCGACCACTTCAAATTTGATGCACACGGTCTTTCCTCCTAATTGCATGGGGAAAGAAGGAATGATTCCATGTGGTCTTAACGACTGACCGTCAAACATCATGAGAAACGTAGGCGACGAAGACAAATCGGGTTGGCCAATGACCTTCCAACAAACCAACGACATCACACAAGTCGAGGCATCCTCTTCAACCACCATACGGAATATATTTTGAGTAAAATATTTCATGGTGTAAGCCACTACTGTCTGAAACGCAATGTGGTAGGGGAGATGGGGTTTCAAGTTAGTTGGATGAAGAACGATCGCTCCCGGGTTACAAGTCTTTGATGATCCCAAGGCAGATAAAAAGTCCTTTCTCTGCGAAGGCAAAATTTGGAGGACTTCCAAAGAAGACATTGTGCAAGGGGTTTGTGCCAAATCTTCCATAACAGAGTAATTCTGGGAATCCCTTACATTCAGATTATGAGAATATTTCTTGAACGCACCTCTCAGGATCCATGTCATTGTTTCGCCTGCCATATTTTCAATCTAGAGAGGAACCGACAAGTTTGTGGCTTCTTTTCCCTTTTAAATAGATTTTTAAATTTCGTAATATCAGGCCATGGTCACTATATGAGTGTCTTATTTCAACATGTAAACATTTGTGTCAGGGTTCTTACTAGTAGATGTGGGGGGTCCCTGACTGCCCCGTTTTGCACTCGAAGATGCTGAAGCTTGAGCCAAGATTTTCCCATGTGGAAATTGGTTCGTCAACACAACATGTTGTTGCTGCACCAATAGCTTCTTAGCCTCCAAAAGTTGAGGGCACACATGAGTCGGGTGATCCTCCGTGCAAACGTTACATGGATTCTTCGACTTCCTCTTGTTTGTTTCCCCCCCTCCAACATTGTTAGTATCCTTTTTGTCCCCTTTACCCTTCTTGTTCCATTTTTTCTTATTTCCTTTAGGATGCTGGTTGGCCTTCAAGTTCTTCGACTGCACACTGTGTATGTCTGACATTTGGGTAGGGGGAACAGTTGAACCAGAGGTCTAGTTGGTTGTAGTCTATTGTATTGAAAATTGTTGCAATTGATTTGAAAATAGATCAGTGGAATTTCCTTGTGTTGAGCCCATAATACAATCGGCATGAGTTCCAAATTTTTTCTTGGCCTTGTCGAGGATGGACTATGGCACATTTGGAAAAATATCATAGAGCATGCTGGACTGCGAGTAGATCGGTTCAAGCTGTTGCGCTCTCATTATTGCCTCCTCCTTCTAAAAACACTCTAGAATTTTCTACATCCTTGGAGACAGAAGGCACCAAAGACTTTAGGAACCACTCCAGCAAGAAATCTGGTGGGACCTAGACCATAATCAATCTCTTCTGACACCTCCATTCTTGGATGTGATCGAAGATATGGTTGACCTTAGTTTGCTCAAAATTGGCCAGCAACTCGGTGCTGACATTGTATCTCATGTGTAACTGAAAATGGTTTAGGAATACCATCGCCAAGTCATTAAAGTAAGAATACCTTGAGCGGTTGAGCTAAATATACCATTTCGTGACACCCCTAATAAGAGTGCGTTGAAAAAGGTGCACCTAGATGGAGTCATCTCGCGGTGATTTTGATGAGCACCATAAGTGAAAGGTTGTCACATGATCACTTGGATCTTCGCCAGGCTTTCCTTCAAATTTTGGAATATCCGAGGGAAACTTAGTCGGCATGGGAGGCCAACGCAGATCATGAGAAATTGGGTCATTAAGCAACCTCGAAAAGTATGGCAGATGCAACGTTGCCATAAAAAATAGTTTAGGTTGAGTACTATGTACAGAAAAAAGGGTCTTGGAGTTTGACTAACACCAGGTTGCTAGGAAAAGTTGGATTGGTGGCCAGGGTTTTGGTAGAAACCATGGCCTTGACCAATGTATGGAAATATTTTTTGCTGGGATATCATCAACTGACTCCCGTAATTGGACGACATGGCTTGGGCGGGGATATCTCCCTGCGTTATGTTCCAAGGATTTTTGAAGGGGTTTCCCCCAACCATTACGATAGGCATAGGTACTGAACCTTGCCCGAGGTTCCATTGAGCATGGAAAGGGTTGCCCCCGACCGACATCCCTTGTGAGGGAACTAATCCTTTCCAAGGATTCCAAATCCCCTGAGAGGAGAAAACTCCTGTACTTTCTCCCTGTGTAGGAATAGTACCATGCATAGGGTTCTGTTGCCCAAAACCGGGGTTTCGCCCAGCCGAGACAACAACCGAAGAAAAAGCGTTGTTCCCAAACGCATCGAAGAAAGAGAAATACATAGATACCACCGACATAGTGTAAGACAAAGGTCCTAAACTACCTTCTCCAAACAAGTTGTAATTAGCATTTGGACCGATGGGTTGCTGGAAAGCACCACCGAGTGAGCGAGACAAAGGAGGTATATGACCCCCACCATAAGGGATAAAATTAAAGGGGACTAAAGTTCCCTTGGTAGACCCTTACACAGAAGAATTTGAGCTCATTTCCCCCAAAGCCATGGTTTTTAAGGTGGAGTAGGTAAGGACTGAGTTCGAATCAAAGCCGAGCATCCCATATGAGAATGGAGGGTTTGTCGCACTCTACATAAACAGAGCATTGGTTAGTGCCGATGATGGTATCGAACCACTGCCCAAGGTAGAGGGAGTTGATACCACTATGGTCCAGACTGGAGAAAGTGGGTTAGGTGGAAAAGTACCCCCTGTGGTAGTAGTTGAAACAGGAGTATGAGGACTCCCGAACGAAGTAGAAACATTTTCCTCCATGGCTACTTGGAAGACTAATTGGTGCTCGAAAGGTGTCACGCCAGGAGGGACAACTTGTACTAATATTGGCGATGACAAGTCAGTAATCGGAGGGTTGGCTGGCCCGAGAGATTCTGCCCCAAGGTTAGAAACAATAGGTTCCTCTAGAGTCAAATAGTCTCCTTGCGGAGCAATCTTAGGCATAATTTCCTGTGGTCTGATTGCTTTGAACGACCCTTTTTGGTCAAGTCTTCGCTGTTATGCAACTGACAGCAGGCCCTGAAGCCTTCACGACCGACGAATCTCTTTATCTTCCACTTTTTGAAAATATCAATTGACACAATAAGGATTAAATACCGCTTAGAAACCAAGCTCACACTAGAAAAAAATCCTATAAGACAAATCAAGAAATCAACTATCTAGTAGGAAGAACAATTACGCCAATCAACACTAGATAAACTAACTGGTGAAAGTACAAATCGAACACGGAAGCACCCTCTAGGTATACTCTATGAAGCATGACCCAACGTCTACCCTAGGTACCATGGTATACCCCCGCATTCACTCGTGTAAGTTCCTAGAATATGGGCAACTAAGTTATCAACTCACAGTCAGTCACCAAGCAGGTACAATCGACAGTCGGGAAGATCACAATGAGCAGGATAACAAGTTTGAAACCTATAGAGGGTATCAAAAGTAAGTGGTCCGGAAGACAACAAAGGATATCGAATGAATTCGAGGTCTACAAAGCTCTGTAGGAAAATGTAGTCGGTAGTACTCCCATGACAGATCCTCAATATGTGTTCCCCACTATGTTTAGTCCGACTTTGGAGGACTTATATCCGTTGCCTTACCTCATGCAACCTCATGTTTAGCCCATATGTTAGAGGGGGTTCCCGGATAAAGTTTACGACACTGGTATTTAACACTCCCTAACTCTGACTCCAATGCTTGTTTAACGACCTTGAAGACTTTCCTCTCCAACCTAATTCAAGGCCCTAACCCTAAACTAGTTGGTTAACCCTACAAACATAAAAAATCTAGTTTATTTTAGATTATTTGTTCTTTTAAATGGATTGATTCACTCATGGGATATGGCGATGAAACTAGTGATGTTATAAGAGACGAAATAGAGGAGGAAAATATGAAACTTGAAAGAAAAAAATACTTCTAATCCAAATGCAAAGTTTTACAACTAACTCTTTGTAACCAAATTTTATTTAACTAAATTTTTCAAGATCTTGTAAAGAAAACCTAAAATGTACTTTCGATTGACTACAAGTTACTTATGTTTCAATAAATCAGTAAAGAACTTAAAAAACATAGTCTTTTTCCTTTATAGCAAATAACCAACTCTAACTACTTTACCAAACTGAAAAGAAAATCTTTTTTTTTTAATTGCCTTAAAGAGAAACTGAAATAAATCTTTTTATTTTTTCAAAGCAAGTGAAAGGGGTAAAAGGAACACTAAAACAAGTCTGGAACAAATCTTTAGCCCACTGTGGATCGCAGGGAATCACTCAATAAACCAAGAAGGTAGATCTATAATTCACAAGATTGCTTAAAACCATTTCAAAAGTAAACACAAGAAAATCAAGAAGAAAAGTAAACTGAACTCTAAACCTAGGCTATGGCTATAAACAAAGACTCTGGACTGATCCAAGAAAACCCTGAGAGGTGTAAACTTCAATCAGGAAAGAGGCCAACTCCCTCTTTTTTTCAAAAAAATTCTTGAAATAAAGACGCAGGTTGTTTCATCAACAACCTGTGTATGTATGCGGGTTGTTTACTGAGTAGAGCATGTATGTATTCAGGCTGACTCAAGACAGGGTGCGTACACCTCTTTATATTTCCAAAAAATAAAATATTAGATAGACTTATGGGGCAGGGACAATTGGTATTGCACCTAAAGGTGACCAGAATCCCTTGACAGACTCAAAAAACTTGACATAAACTTGAAAGGAAATCAAACCAATCAAACAACCCAAAATCCCCTAAAAAACCCTAGAGGTTTCCCTAGTATGGTCATCAATTTTGCTAGCAGGAGAACCCCCCTTTAACTACACCAGGGTTCAAAATGTAGGCAGATCGATTAACCGTCTAAAAGATAATTAATTTTGTATACTACCCCAAACATACCAAAACTAATATAAAGAAAGCAAAGAACAAGGAGATTGGGTAACTATACCTCTATGTAATGGCTGGATTTACATTTTACATCAATTTATTTTGATAAAATAACTAATTTCATAACACAGTAATGAAATAACAGTAACTTCCGTAACATTCAAGAAATTTTACTAATTTAACTCATTCGTATGCAATTTCGTCAATATAATAAGATTTAATAACAAATTAATTCAAAACAATGCATAATTCTTACCTGAACCTGATGCTACTATTTGCTCGCCGCTTGCTTCCTTCCCGCTTCTTTAGAACACTACCCAAAACCGACCTCCCTTCCGACTAGTTAGCTCCTAGCCCTAGGATATCAACGGATATCCTAGCCCTCCATGCCCAAAACCCCCAGCAACCCTCAGTGCACTGTGTAAATTCCACTCCAAGTTTCACTCTGCCAATTCCCCGCTCTGCAAAGTTCATCCCCAACTCCCCGTAGCATAATCCTCCCCCCCAAACTCCTTTCTCCCCCTTATCCCTCCTTCACCGACTTCCCTTCATTTACTCCCTTACCTAATATCTTATCCCATTATTAAATATCTTATCCCATTTATTAAATATCTTATCCCATT
>JZKD02S0189499.1:246060-279284 GCA_000966675.3 Picea glauca | reverse complement strand
AGTTAAGGTTATTTTAATAAATAAATATAGTTTAGCTAATCTTTTAGGATTACATTATTAAATTAATTATAATTTATAATCAAGGGTCGTTACACTCTAATCCCACATCTGGTGATCACCTCCTTGCGCTTGGAGGTTCCACTGACTGCACGCCTCCTCCCAGGGATGATCTGCATCTAAATATTGACAAAAAAATAACTACAATCATGATATTCCATATATAAGTTAGGGTTAGATGTTATATTGTCAAGAAAAAATCAATAAAAGTATTCAAGACACCATCATTTGGGACAAGAAAATGTAATTTTTTTATTAATAACACAAATATTATACCTTTACAACTAAGTCGACCACTGTTCCGAGAACCTGGTGCGGGATCCTCTTCACCAAGCTCCAAGTGCACCTTGAATGAAATTCTTCTCTCAACCTTATGATCTCTTCAAGGGAAGTGAATGGGTTAAATGGAGGAAGAAGGGGCTAATAAGGGAATGCTGAGGAAATTTCTCACAAAAAGGCAGCAATATCTTAGGCAAGGAGAGGAAGTGAAATCGGGAAGAGTTTCACTGTTCTTATGCTTATATGTGAAATGAGACCCCAAAACCTCCTTTTATATGTCAAAAGGATGGTTATTCAGTTGGGTGACGGGATATAGAAGGTGGATTAGTTGGGAAACTACCAATAGCCCATCGATTTCAACGAATTACTTGCAACTTGTTTTTTACAACTTTGGCAAGTATACACGGGTTGTAATGGTGCAACATGCATATATACACAAGCTGTAGTGGTGCAGCGAGCGTATGTACGCAGGAAATAATGGTGCAAAGCATGTACATCTTCTAAAAATTGTTTTTTTAAGAAGAGAAACTCATTAGTGCTTTGGAAAAAAATGCAAGTAAGAGGGCCAAGGCCATGTATGCATGTGTATAGCAATTTAGGGTTATAACACATGCCATTATAATTCATACAAATGTTTTTTAGGAAACTAAGAGACCACTAAGTCAATATGACTTAGTGTCTTTTCTTGCTTCTTCAACTCTCCTACAGGGAAGTCTAAGGCTCCCGTCGTTATATTCATTACATGTCTTTCTCTAGGTACAATATAGGTCATCGATTTCACCTCAGATGTCTGCAATGTATTTGATTCTTTCACTCGTTGACCTATTTTTATTTTTTCCATTGGTGCAGTCTCTGAAAATTGTCGCAATGTAGTAGTTTGTTCTTACATATTTGCATGCCTTCCCCTTGTTTTCTTTCTGCACACTCAAATGCCTCATCCATTGCTTCTTTAAATTGGTCAACAATCTTATCCAAATCATCTTCTATCAGTGCTTGTGGATTCAGTACCTTCACAACCTTCCTCTTCTTATGTTGTGGAACTGATTTTACTTCCTCAAGATCTTTCCTCTTCTCTCCTATGTGAGGGTATGTCTTCTGTGTTTTTCTACCTGTGCCATTTCCTTTTTCCTATTCTTCTCCTTGTTGTTCGCTTGATATATCTTCAGGATCTAGTTGTTTTGTTTTTTTCTTCTTTGTCTCTGTTTCTCTTGATGGGATTTTCCAATTGTCTACCCAATCTTCCATAATGTGGCCCATATCTTCCTCAATTAACCTATATTGTGTTGGAAGCCATTCCTAATTCAGGTCCTTCTTGGATTTCACATACATGTGGTGGAACCCTACCTTAAAGTGTGCAACTAGATTGTATGCTTCGACCACTTGTGGTGGTATGCATGGCATACTCTGAATGCTTGTCTGAATCATTTCCTTATATATAAAAAAATCAACATTGTTGTCTAACTGTCACACCTTGTGTGTAGTGTTGTAACCTAGGTCTACACCGTTGCCCCTCCTCTCTCATTTCCCTATGCCTTCATAAAAATTATTCCTCTTTTGGTTGGTTAAGTCGGTTTCCCATTACTAAGTGACTCAATTTTATTCATTATATTTCTTGATTGATTCTTTGAACCAATTATTTCTATTTTCTTGAAAGATAATTTCATGTCTAGTTTGAGTTTGAAATACTTGTCATCATGTTTGCCTCTAATTGAGCATGCAATAGGTCCAAAAAATGTTTTGTGTGCGCACGAGACATCTAGCTCCACCAAGTCCTGTGTATGCGCATTAATCTTCCGAAGAAAAAATAAACAATTCAGAGCAGTGGATTTCAGGCTTAGATTATGAGCAAATAGACAGGTCAAATTTCAACGGTGGAGATCCAACAATCAATTCAGATCAACAACTCTCGTGCATTAAGAGTGTCAAAATCACACGGGGTTTAACATAAATCGGAGTCACCGAAGTCCCGAAGGGTCGGAGCCCTGAACTTCCATGTCACTCTGAGAGGTCAGTCATTCGGGAGGTATCCATACTCTACACACAAAAACTCTCGAACCCTGAAGGGTTGGAGTCCCAAACTCCAAAAGTATTTAATGGTAAATATGTCTTAATCTTGGATCAATTAGAAATAATCATGAATTAATGACTCCAAGAGATTTTCACTTTGGGAGATTCCAACCTAGAGAAAACGCAAATTGCCGAAGTGAAAAGCGCTGAAGAGATGGAGAGGCGTGTCACATGTGGCACTTTTCTATTAGGACATGTGGCACTCATTAGTCATGACACATGGAACTCATTTAAATCATATTTGGGTCCATCATCTGTACTATTTCAAGTGACGCATATCACCCTTATTTCCATGACACGTCCACGATATGACGTCAGGCCATCGTGTCACTCTGGGAGATTATCATTCCGGGGGATTTAAATTCACAACAAATGAAAACCTATGAATCCCTGAAGCATCGAAGATCCAAGGTTTTGAAGTCCAGAAATGTTTAAAAACATCTTAATCTTGGGTTGATTAGCATATGATAAGCATGAAATAATGACTCTGCGAGATTAACACTGCGAGAGATTTTTATCCAAAGCAAACCCAGTTCTCCAGATCTCTGAAGTGTCGAAATATAAAATGATTAAAATATTAATCTCGGGTTAGTAATTGATTAGTGTTGGTTAATTACTCTAGGAGTTCGGTCCTTCGGGAGATACATATACTCTACACTCCAAAGCCTCCGAACCTCAAAGAGCCAAAGACGTGTGGAAATCATTTTTCAATGACGCATGACATCCATCTGTTAGGACACATGGCATTCATTTCAGGCCCTTAGGTTGCGTCATATGTGCTATTTTCAGGTGACACATGTCAGTCTCCTTTTACGAAACACCATAGATTGTGACATCATATGGCCCCGTCAGATCCAGGAGTTCTGTCCTCCAGGAAATATTCATGCTTCGTAGTCAAAGGCTCTTGAACGCCAAAATTGGCACCATTTCTAAAAATGGTTGGAATAATTCTAAAATTGGTAGACGGATAAAACCTTATCAAAGGCGCTAAAGTAGTAGGGTCACCCAAATTGCAAATTTCAAAACTGATCAATGACCACACTTCATTGCATAAACATAATGTGCTCAAACGTTAATATCCTAGAGAGATCCCGCAATCGAAACCATAATATAGCTTGAAAGGTACATGACAGTGGGTCGTTTATTGCGGAAGTCAGAGCGGTGTGGATCAAAACCAACCTCAACAATTTCCATAATTATGTGCTTATATCATGTCTAGGTTCTAATCTGAGAGCAACACATGGAAACAAAGTGGATGTTAATCCAAATGATCAAAGGAAAATCACAAGGAGATGCAGAACACAACCAATCCATCAGAGAGAAAGCAAGAAGAAGGGCCAGTTATGGCCGAGACAGAGAATCTTAGTGATAGTCAACAGGTATAGAACAAAATTTTCAAAATACGGACTCTGCAACACCATAATTGGGAATTGGAGAAATTGTACTCCATACTACAGAAGTAATATCAAAGACTCCAGAAAATAACTAGAAGACCTACCTCTTTCTCAAAGAGATAAGTATGGAAAAACACTGGCAACATATTTAGTTATCTCCAGTGGCCTCAAACAATGTGCATGCATGCCATTGCTTAATGCAAAACTCAAGGCTGTCACTCCTAGTAATTTTCTATCAAATCTCAGTTCATTCCAGCACATGCCTCAGTTCAGTTTCATTGGTAGTAGCAGTTTTTAAATTGTTTAGTTCAAGACTCTTTTAGTTTAAGGAATAATAAATGGTATTTTATGTGTGATAAGAACCACTCTTTTTTATCAAATCAAGTGTGAAGTATACATTACTGTACTCCAACAATTTCTAGTTAAGTTAATAAGTTGCTTTACAACTGGTAGTGTAGATTTAAGTCTCATTCCCAAATGGACGAGAGCCTCTACAACTTTGATAAATATGCGGTTTTTGTATGTTTTGAGGGTTGAGTTTTTGGGAAAGAAGATCAATACATGTTTAATGTCTTGAAATGATATTTTAAACATTAAACTTCTTGCAACAGATTATTCATTCAGTGCTTTGTTGTTTCCCTTTGTTGTTACCTCTATTGTTTCAATTTTCTGTCATTTGTGTGCCACCAGCCAAGGATAAATCTCATCTATACCATTTTTCTGACCCAACCATGCTCTTGTCTTGGTAAAACCATCCCTCTAACCGACCCATAAAATAAAAAAACCAACCATTCAAAACTTGAGGTGTTCTATCTCTGCCCTTTAGCAGTCAAGTGCAGACTTTAGGACCAAAACATTCTGGCATCATTTCTGGGGAACGAAGTAAGGGAATATCTTTCCTTGGGAGAACGATAACGATCAGATCTAACCTTTGATGGTGATAAAATATCAGACACCTTCAGACTGCCATCTTTCACCTAGATACCTTCAGACTTCCATCTTTCACCTGGCAATTCGATTGAGTAAAATTCACAAAATAAATACTAGCTCCTAGGAAAGGACTCAAAAGATCCAAATCTGAGCACATCAAAGACACTAAGGCTCATCCTAACCCTGAGAAGGACAGAATAGTCTATGAGCCAGAAAGGAAACTAAGAAAATCCACCTTAGCTCAGAGATATGCTTAACTCCTCAAGGGTAAATATGCACCTCAAGAATATACTTTTCTTCATAATCATAAGCAGCTTGAATTTGCTATCCCTGAGAATCATAATTCCAAGGAACCTAAGACTCCTTCAACTCCTACCTCTACTTCATCATCTAGTCCAACATCCACCCTTGTAGCTCCAATAAATATTCAAATTCCTATTTTCCAAACGATCGTTGTTAACATGATGGATGCCATAATTGCTGCCAAATATGCTCCCCTAGTTTTGTGTGTAGGCTTACATGCACTCCCAACCACATATTACATAAAATATTTGCCAAGATATAATGGGGAATGCGATGTCACAGCCAAGGAACATCTGGTAGCCTTCTACAACTTTGCATACAACTTTAACATTGACTATGCAGATGTGTGGATGAGGTTGTTTGTGTTAGAACAAGATTGGTTTGTGACTCAGTGTTGCATAAGTGGTGCTACCTACAGGCACTACCTAATATTTCATAGAGAATAGAATCTGCATTTCATTATTCATTTTGGGAAATGAATACAATTGTTATGGGATTTTTATTTGTTTTGGGGAAAATTGAAATTATATTGAGTTATTCCCAATATCCAAGTTCAAGAATCAAAGAACCCACGGATTTATGCTACCAAATTGCATACAGAAACACAGTCGGGCGCTACCTACAGGCACTGCGTAATATTCTGGCAGAGGCTAAATTGTGTAGAGTTATTTTGCCAGTTTTGAGTCACTAATTTAAAATTTGGGTTATGAGCAGTTGAGGATGTATTTTTAAAAACTAGAGGAGGTGTTTGTTCATAACATTCCAAATAACAAAAACCTCTCTCAGTTTTTCATAATATGTTTTGGTTTGAGAGATATTGGATATATAAGTAGGCACTGCGTACTCTGCATAGTGGCACTACGTACTAATTTCCTGTAGCGGTCACAGTTTTGATATTCGCCTTGTTGGGGGGTTGCCACATGTTAAGGAGGTTTCAAATGAATTATAAAGGACCATTTATATGTAAAGGGACACCTGCACCTAATATTTAGTTCCAACAAAGGCTTCATGCAATGAGGTGGAGACATTTTAGTAATGACTTCCAACAAATTCATGAAAATCAACAGTTTTTTGGATTTTTGTCTCTTTGATTGTTGCCACCTATCTCCTAGGATTAGAATCCAATGTAGGAGATGGGATTCAACCTCCTTAGTTAATTTAGATGCTATTGTATATTTAAAGAAGGAAAGATCTCTTGTAAGAGGATGGATGAGCCAAGAGAGGCTAGAGAGAGTAGGAATAGGCAATGTTCTGTGTGTGCTCATTTGTAAGCATGTGGGCATTTTTTTTTATTGTAAGCATTACTGCTATTGGAGACTCATGAGAGCTGTGATTTCAGATTGTAACTCTTCTTTTATATTTATTCTGATTTGAATATATTGGAGATTTGAGTATCAAAGGCTGTTAATGATTTATGGATCCCTAATCAGCAGAGGATCTGTTGTATTTTGCCCATAAATCATTGTTTATATTCAAGTATTTGTTGATTCATTAAATTGAGAGGATCTTTATTTACTAAACATTCTATCTTATGCTTTCGTTCTTCATTTCTTCCACCTATCAACATATAATCTTGTTTTCTGTTAAGAATCTTTTGTGCCTTAGATGAGTGGGATGTTTGTGACTCCATTGCACATTGGTGTAGCTTACTGATCTACATTTTGATGCCCTCTCCCTTTCTTTCTCCATATTTTTGATCCACCTATTCAAAACCAAATTATCTTTAACATTCTGATGGGTGCTGAGCTTACACTTTAGCAGTCAAAGTGTGACTTTCAGTGCTAACATTTTTGGCGCCGTTGTCGGGGACGAATTTGAGCAGCTTGAAAATATCCCTGAGAAGAATGACATTTCAAAGCTCCAGCTTTAGATGGTGACTGAAGTTGGACACCTTCAAGACTGCGGATTCACCATGGCGAATCCATTTTTCAGAATATGTTGGTGACTCCACTGGGGATGAGAAAAATCAAATGGCTATGAAGGCTATCCTGGCCAGGAGGTTTGGCCCACTCAATTTCTTAGCCATAGATGGTTATCCACATCCTGTGCCTCAAATTGATGAATGGCAAGATATGCTGCCCATATTTTATGAAGGTGAGAATGACATCCCTGTTGAGCATGTTCATGAATTTCATGTTTTGATGCAGCAGCTTGACATTCATCATGAAGATATATTGATGAAAATGTTCATGTATTCATTGGAAGGCGATGTGATGAAATGGTATAGAACACTCCCTGCTTCTAGTATTTCCTCTTTGAAGGACTTAAATGATGTTATTTATTCTCATTGCAAGAAAATTTATCCAGCTGAAAGACTTTTTAAGAATTGTTGTGAGGGGTATGCATCATATATTCAAGATTCAACAAGTGATTCCTATAGTAGTGATGATGAAGGGGATGATTATAGAGATCAAGACTTAGATGATGAGTTTCATAATTCTTTTCCTAAATTTGAAGAACAAATGCATCATTCATGTCAAAATCTAGGTCCCCAAGAGAAAGATCAATATGGACAATCCATCATTTCCTTGTCTCCTCCTTTTCTCGATTCTTTAAGTCAAGAGGTCATCTTAGATTCATATTTATTTTATCATGAGAATAGTGTTACAGCTTGTCATGACCAAATTCATATCTTATCAGTCCCTCCTATTGTTAATGAACCAATGTTCCATGATTTTCCAAGTTTTGATGACTATGAGGATGTTTTCACTGAACAACCAGTTGTCCCAGCTATTGTACTAATCCCCTCACCCATTAATAGTCAAATGGTCATTGATTCACCTTTGTATGATGATTATGAAGATGATTTCCATGAACAATATGTTGAATACCTTATATCTGAAAAGTACCCTTCCCATCAAAGCAACAATAGCTTGTTTCAACCCTCATGTCATATTTTTGTTGCTGAAAAAGAAGGAGAATATGATAATCTAAGTTTAGAAGGTAAAAAATTGAGAAATTGGGACCATAAGCCAAGCTATGATGAATATCCCTCAAAAGAAGAAGATAAGATAGAAGAATGTAGTTTCCCGAGCACTTCTAATTGTGATGAATTGCCTTATCAACCCCCTATTCCTCTTGAATACACAAGGTCAATTTCATCAAGAAGCCAAGATCAAATGCCATGTGATAAGATGAGAAATGTTGAAAATAAAGAAAGACAAGCATCACTAAGCGTTTTTTCTAGTATACCTCATGACCATGAATGGACCAAGGCCATATGAATTGAGGATGAATCAGAAAGTTAGCAAGCCATACAAAAACCAAGCACAGTGGAGGAAGGACCAAATGCAGTACTTTTCCTTTTTACACAAAGCAATGTCGCAGGGGAAAGTATTGATGATATTTTTTAGGATCCATTTGTAGCCTATCTACAAGCAGAAAGTGGGCTTACGCTGATTGATTTATTCAATGGAAAGTGTATTGCTAAATGTTTATTTAATGTGCCTTCAAGTAAGAATTATCTATGGTGCTTAAGGAAGCAGATTTCAAAGCTTCAAACAGTTGAAAAAATGATGAAATGGCTTCATTTGTTGTTTCATGTAACTTGAATGCTTCAGTTTCCCAATAATTAGAGTAGGTGCTGCAATAATATTGATGGACAAGGATCGTTTTCATCATTTTGTCAGTTTTAGTTTTCATTTTCATTTAGTTTCAGCTGAAGGTCACAGATCAAAGTAGATTGCAGAGGTTAAAGGTTGAGAGCATGACTCCACAAGACCAAAGGATAAGGCACTGAAACTACAAGAGTTCTTAGAGCCTCATAGGGAGGAATCTATCCCCCATGGAGCCTATGTTAGCACAAGATTGGTTTATGACTCAGCGTTGCATAAGTTGCACTACCTAATACTTCACAGAGAACAAAATCTGCATTTCATTATTCATTTTGGCAAATGAATACAATTGTTATGGGATTTTTATTTGTTTTGGGGAAAATTGAAATTATATTGAATTATTCCCAATATCCAAGTTCAAGCATCAAAGAACCCACAGATTTATGCTACCGAATTGCATGCAGAAACACAGTCGGGCACTCGCTACAGGCGTTGTGTAATATTCTGGCAAAGGCTAAATTGTGCAAAGTTATTCTGCCAGTTTTGAGTCATTAATTTAAAATTTGGGTTATGAGCAGTTGAGGATGTATTTTTGCAATCTGGAGGAGGGTTTTGTTCATAACATTCCAAATAACGAAAAACTCTCTCATTTTTTCAAAATTTGTTTTGGTTTGAGAGATATTGTATATATAAGTATGTGTTGTGTACTCTGCACAGTGGCGCTGTGTACTAATTTCCTGTAGCGGTCACAGTTTTGATATTCACCTTGTTGGGGGGTTGCCACATGTCAAGGAGGTTTTGAATGAATTCTCAAGGATTATTTAGATTTCAAGGGACACCTGCACCTAATATTTATCTCCAGCAAAGGCTTCATGCAATGAGGTGGAGACATTTTATTAATGACTTCCAACAAATTCCTGAAAATTAGCAGTTTGTTGGATTTTTGTCTCTTTGATTGTTGCCACCTATATCCTAGGCTTAGAATCCAATGCAGGAGATGGGATTCAACCTCCTTAGTTCATTTGTATGCTATTGTCTATTTAAATAAGGAAATATCTCTTGTAAGAGGATGGATGAGCCAAGAGAGGCTAGAGAGAGTAGGAATAGGCAATTTTTGTGTGTGCTCATTTGTAAGCTCGTGGGAATTTTTTTTTATTGTAAGAATTAATGCTATTGGAGACTCATGAGAGCTATGATTTCAGATTGTAACTCTTCTTTTATATTTCTTCTTATTTGAATATATTTCATATTTGAGGATCAAAGGCTGTCAATGATTTATGGATCCCTAAGCAGTAGAGGATCTGTTGTATTTTGCCCAACAGTCATTGTTTATATTCAAGTATTTGTTGATTCATTAAATTGAGAGGATATTTATTTACTGAACATTCTATCTTATGATTTTCTTCTTCATTTCTTCCACCTATCAGCATATAATCTTGTTTTCTGTTAAGCATCTTTTGTGCCTTAGATGAGTGGGATGTTTGTGACTTCATTGCCCATTGGTGTAGCCTAATGATCTGCAGTTTGCTGCCCTCTCCCTTTCTTTCTCCATATTGTTGATCCACCTATTCAAAACCAAATTATCTTTTACATTTTGATGGGTGCTGAGATTACACTTTAGCAGTCAAAGTGTGACTTTCAGTGCTAACATTTTTGGCACCATTGCCGGGGACGGATTTGAGCAGACTGAAAAGATCCCTGAAAAGAACGACATTGCACAACTCTAGCTTTAGATGGTGAATGAAGTTGGACACCTTCAAGACTGCACATTCACCACGACGAATCCATTTTGCAGAATATGTTGGTGACTCCACTGGGGATGAGAAAACTCAAATGGCTATGAAGGCTATCCTGGCCAGGAGGTTTTCCCACTCAATTTCTCGATCATAGATGGTTATCCACATCTTGTGCCTCAAATTGATGAATGGAAAGATCTACTACCCAGATTTTATGAAGGTGAGAATGACATCCCTGTTGAGCATGTTCATGAATTTCATGTTTTGATGCAGCAACTTGACATTCATCATGAAGATATGTTGATGAAAATGTGCATGTGTTCATTGGAAGGCGATGCAAGGCAATGGTATAGAACACTCCCTGCTTCTAGTATTTTCTCTTTGAAGGACTTTCATGATGTTTTTTATTCTCATTGCAAGAAAATTTATCCAGCTGAAAGACTTTTTGAGAATTGTTGTGAGGGGTATGCATCATATATTCAAGATTCAATAAATGATTCCTCTAGTAGTGATGATGAAGGGGATGATTATAGAGATTAGGACTTATATGATGAGTTTCATAATGCTTTTCCTAAATTTGAAGAACAAATGCATCATTCATGTTAAAATCTAGGTCCCCAAGAGAAAGATCAATATGGACAATCCATCATTTCCTTGTCTCCTCCTTTTCTCGATTCTTTAAGTCAAGAGGTCATCTTAGATTCAGATTTATTTTATCATGAGAATAGTGTTGCAGCTTGTCATGACCAAATTCATAGCTTATCAGTCCCTCCTATTGTTAATGAACCAATGTGCCATGATTTGACAAGTTTTGATGACTATGAGGATGTTTTCACTGAACAACCAGTTGTCCCAGCTATTGTACTAATCCCCTCAGCAATTAATAGTCAAATGGTCATTGATTCACCTTTGTATGATGATTATGAAGATGATTTCCATGAACAATATGTTGAATACCTTATATCAGAAAAGTACCCTTCGTATCAAAGAAACAATAGCTTGTGTCAACCGTCATGTCATATTTTTGTTGCTGAAAAAGAAGGAGAAGATGATAATCTAAGTTTAGAAGGTAAAAAATTGAGAAATTGGGACCATAAGCCAAGCTATGATGAATATCCCTCACAAGAAGAAAATAAGATAGAAGAATGTAGTTTCCCAAGAACTTCTAATTGTGATGAACTTCCCTATCAACCCCCTATTCCTCTTGAAGACACAAGATCAGTTTCATCAAGCAACCAAGATCAAATTCCACGTGATCAGATGAGAAAGGTTGAAAATAAAGAAAGACAAGCATCACTAAGCCTTTTTTCTAGTATACCTCGTGACCAGGAATGGACCAAGGCCATATGCATTGAGGATGAATCAGAAAGTCAGTAAGCCATACAACAACCAAGCATAGTGGAGGAAGGACCTAATGCAATACTTTTCCTTTTTACACAAAGCAATGTCACAGGGGCAAGTATTGATGATATTTTTCAGGATCCATTTGTAGCCTGTCTACAAGCAGAAATTGGGCCTAGGCTCATTGATTTCTTCAATGGAAAGTGTATTTCCAAATGTTTCTTTGATGTCCCTTCAAGTAAGAATTATCTCTAGTGCTTAAGGAAGAACATTTCAAAGCTTCAAACAGTTGAAAAAATGATGAAATGGACTCATTGGTTGTTTCATGTAACTTGAACGCTTCAACTTCCCAATAATTAGAGTAGGTGTGTGCAATAAGCTAGCTGGACAAGGATCGTTTTCATCATTTTGTCAGTTTTAGTTTTCATTTTCATTTAGTTTCAGCTAAAGGTCACAGATCAAAGAAGATTGCAGAGGTTAAAGGTTGAGAGCATGACTCCACAAGCCTAAAGGATAAAGCACTGAAACTAAAAAAGTTATTAGAGCCTCAAAGGGAGGAATCTATCCCCCATGGAGCCTATGTTAGCACAATATTGGTTTATGACTCAACATTGCATAAGTGGTGCTACCTAATATTTCACAGAGAACAAAATCTGCATTTCATTATTCATTTTGGCAAATGAATACAATTGTTATGGGATTTTTATTTGTTTTGGGGAAAATTGAAATTATATTGAGTTATTCCCAATATCCAAGTTCAAGAATCAAAGAAACCACGGATTTATGCTACCAAATTGCATGCAGAAACATAGTCGGGCTCTACCTACATGCGTTGTGTAATATTTTGGCAGAGGCTAAATTGTGCAGAGTTATTCTGCCAGTTTTGAGTCACTAGTTTAAAATTTGGGTTATGAGCAGTTGAGGATGTATTTTTGAAAATTGGAGGAGTTTTTGTTCATAACAGTCCAAGTAACAAAAACCTCTCTCAAGTTTTCAAAATGTGTTTTGGTTTGAGAGATATTGGATACATAAGTAGGCGTTGCGTACTCTGCACAGTGGCGCTGCGTACTAATTTCTTGTAGCGGTCACAGTTTTGATATTCGCCTTGTTGGGGGGTTGCCACATGTCAAGAAGGTTTAGAAGGACTTCTCAAGGATCAGTTACATGTCAAGGAATACCTGCACCTAAGATTTATCTCCAACAAAGGCTTCATGCAATGAGGTGGAGACATTTTATTAATGACTTCCAACAAATTCCTGAAAATCAGCAGTTTGTTGGATTTTTGTCTCTTTGATTGTTGCCACCTATCTCCTAGGCTTAGAATCCAATGTAGGAGATGGGATTCGACCTCATTAGTTCATTTGGATGCTATTGTCTATTTAAATAAGAAAATCTCTTGTAAGAGGATGGATGAGCCAAGAGAGGCTAGAGAGAGTAGGAATAGGCAGTTTTTTGTGTGTGCTCATTTGTAAGCCTGTGAGCATTTTTTTTTATTGTAAACATTACTGCTATTGGAGACTCATGAGAGCTTTGATTTCAGATTGTAACTCTTCTTTTATATTTCTTCTTATTTGAATATATTGCATATTTGAGGATCAAAGGCTATCAATGATTTATGGATCCCTAAGCAGCAGAGGATCTGTTGTATTTTGCCCATCAGTCATTGTTTATATTCAAGTATTTGTTGATTCATTAAATTAAGAGGATCTTTATTTACTGAACATTCTATCTTACGCTTTCCTTCTTCATTTCTTCCACCTATCAGCATATAATCTTGTTTTTTGTTAAGCAACTTTTGTGCCTTAGATGAGTGGGATGTTTGTGACTCCATTGTCCATTGGTGTAGCCTACTGATCTGCAGTTTTCTGCCCTCTCCCTTTCTTTCTCCATCTTGCTGATCCACCTATTCAAAACCAAATTATCTTTTACATTCTGATGGGTGATGAGCTTACACTTTAGCAGTCAAAGTGTGACTTTTAGTGCAAATAGTTAGTACAAAGCCTTGATGGGGAGGTAATAAAATGGTTCTGAGGCCTCCATCCAGCATCCATTGCAGATATTGATGCATTATATGAATCTTTCATAAAGCAACAGGGAGATAGAAGAGATGATTTCTATTGCATCACTGAGTTTGGGGCCCTTAAGAGAACGAATGGTGAGTCTATTTCTGACTTCACCAAGAGATTCAACAAGATGTGTGGTAGAATTATAGATGAGATAAAACCAACTGACGCCTCTACCAAGATCACTTATTCCAATGAACTTGATGCATAATTCTCGCTTATGTTGAGGGAGAGAAGATCCACCACCTTGTTGTCCATGCAAGAATCATCCATTGAGGTTGAATCCAACATCTTAGCATCAGAAAGGTTAAAGAATAGATATGAAAAATACAAGAAGAAACAGAGAGAGGATTCACCTGGCTCCTCTAACCTAGCCACATATGATCCAAAACTTGATGAGATGACCAATAATTTGAAGTATTTGACATCTAAAATAGCTAAGATGAAATGGGAATCTAAACAACCAAACTGAGCTTTCCAAGGGGCTGGGAACATAAATACCAACCAGTTTAGAAGGTTGAATGATGACCCTCAGATAATGTAGAGAGAGAGAAGGAATGTTGATGACCAAAGAGTAATACCTCCTTTCCAAAACCATCAGATTTAGGAAGTGGATGTAGACAGTGATGTTGTTGTACTTTTCAATGAAACAAAATTTTACACTAGTCACTTAGCACAACAAGATTATGAGGTAGAAAAACTGTCAAATCAATTTGATATTGAGATAGAGGAAGAGAGAGTTGTTCAAGGTTAACCCAAAAATAAATATGACATGAGACCTAAAACATGCACTGCCAAAGCCACCACCTCTGAGCATAATAGGAAAATAGAGGTTCCTCCGAAGCCAAATCCAAGAAAGGGTGCATTGGCTAAAGCTCACCAACTTCTTCCATCTAAACCTGATGTCCCTGAAGTAAAAGAAGATGATACACCACAAGCATATTTTAGCCTAGAGCATGAGTTGAACAAGATCAAGATCCATGTACCTTTGTAAGATTTTTTTAAAAATAAGCCTTTCAAAAAGTCCATTATGAAGGTTCTGCAGCCACCTACTTCTATTGTAACTTTTGATGTAATTAGTCTACATGATGAAAACACAGCCATTTCCGTGGGCCCACATATCGACGATGGATCTGATGCTTCTCCACCTTTCTACATATCTTTGAATGTCAATGACAAGATCCTACATAACTATCTCATGGACTCAGGTGCCTCACACAATGTCATTCCTAAGGTTGTTATGGAAGAATTAGGTTTGGAGATTACTAAGCCCGACCAAGACCTTTACTCCTTTGACTCCAAAAAATTCAAATGTTTGGCGTTAATAAAATATCTGGTGGTTTCTTTGGAACATTTACCCATGAAGAGTGTAGTGATGGACATCATTGTGGTTGAAATCCCCCCCAAGTTTGGTATGATTTTATCTAGGACGTGGGCCAAAAAGGTTGGAGGATCATTACAAATGGACCTCACGTATGCTACCATCCTTGTTTTCAAAGGAGAACAAAAGAGGCTATATAGGGAGGTCATATTGGAATACATCATCAGTGACCATAAGAATCCAAGAAATAACCCAACTTATGTTGTTGAGGATGAGATCGAATCATCTATTTTTCGTCTAAATGGTGATGAACCATAAATTATAGTCGGCAAATGAAAACATCAGTCTTTGACATATCAACAGAAAAAGTGTGGAATATGTATTTTGATGGATCTTTATCAAAAGAAGGTTCAGGGGCTAGTATAGTCCTCATTTTCTCTGCACATGAGGTTATAACTCTCTCTTACAAGCTAGAATTTGAGACTACTAAAAATATAGATGAGTATGAAGTTCAGGTGCTTGGATTGAGGGCTTCCAAAGACACGCCCATTGGCAGTTTGGAAGTTCTTGGTGATTTTGAGTTAATAATCAATCAATTAAAGAACATATATCAATCTAAGCAATAGAGGCTCAAGCAATACAAGAACAAGGTGTGGGACCTCGTTGACAACTTCTTTCTGGCATTTAATATCTCCTGCATTCCTAGAGAGGCAAATTTGAGCGCAGATTCTTTGGCCTTAGTGTCCAACACCTTCACACCTCCCATTGGCCCAAATATAAAGTATCAGGTGGAAGTCATACATAGGACAACCATACTAGAAAACATAAAGAACTGACAAGTCTTTAGTGATGATTTGGAGCTTCAAATATTTCTATAGACCATTGAATAATTCTCCAATATCTCAATAGATCAAGAGGGTGAAGATGATGAATCATCTTATCAACAAACATCTCATCTACTGAACACAGTGGCTAGCCACAACATTTTGGAACATAAAATGAACCACATCCCTAGGGGTCTAGTGCCACTGGAAAGGTTATTTAACAGTCATGATGTCTCTAGAGAAATTGCCATCAAAAATCAAGAAGAGGAAGTGATGGACTGCAACATTGGGACTGTTGATAATCCCAAAATAGTCAAACTGTCAAAGGCACTACCCCCAGAAAAAAAATACAGGTATGAAAACCTCATGAAAAAATTTGTTGCTATTTTTGCATGGTCGTATGAATATTTGAAGACATTTGACATTGATATCATCCAACACAAGATCCCTCTGAAGGCTAGTTCTAAGCCATTTAGACAAAATATTAGGCAATTTAATCCCATGTTGATGTCCATAATTGAAAAAGAGATGAAAAGAATGCTTGATGCCTGAATAATTGTGCCCTTGAGATACCCATATTGGGTGCCCAAATTGGTACCTGTGAGGAAAAAGAGTGGGGAAATATGCTTGTTTGTTGATTTCTGAAATCTCAACAAGTGTTCTCTAAAATACAACTACCCCCTTCCCAAGATGGACCATATCCTGCAAAGGGTAGTAGGTGATCACAAGATTTCCTTGCTGGATGGATACTTTGGTTATAACCAGATATCAATGACTGAAGAAGACAAAGAAAAAACAACATTTACCACCCCATGGGGGACATTTATGTACGAAAAAATTCCCTTTGGGATCATGGATGCAGGGGCCACCTTTCAGAGGGCCATGGATATAGCCTTCATGGGGGAAAAAGACAAATTTATGTTTATATATTTGGATGACATCACTATTTTCTCCAAATCAGATGAAGAACATTTATGACACCCTGAGCATATTTTCTGAAAATGAAAAAGGTATGGAATTTCTTTGAATCCCAGGAAGTCCCACTTTGTTATGCCAGAGGGTAATCTCCTAGGTCACATCCTATCAACATGAGGAATAGAAATATACCCTAAGAGAGTTGATACCATTTAGAAAATTGAAATTCCCATAAATAAGAAAGCCATTCGGTCTTTTATAGGAAGAATAAATTCTTGAGGCGCTTTGTGCCAAACTTTGTTGAAATCATAAGGCCTATCACCAACATGTTGAAGAAAGATGTTATCAATTGGTCACAGGAGGAAAAACCAACATTTCGAACAATAAAAAAATATTTGATTGAATCCCCTATATTAGTCAACCTTGACTATGCCAAATAATTATTTATCTTCTCTTTTTCCTTCGAGGAAACCATTGTTGTTGTGCTGCTGCAAAAGAATGAAAAAGGGCATGAAAAACCCATATCATTTTTCAGTAAGGCCCTCCGAGAAGCTAAGTTGAATTATGAGATATTAGAAAAAGAGGTCTATGTGTTGGTCAAATCCTTAAAGGCCTTCAAGGTGTATGTGTTACATCCTAACATAACAACCTATGTTCCTAGCAGCAATGTCAAAGAGATTCTGGTCCAGCTAGACAGTGAAGGGAAGAGAGGGAAATGGATTGTCAAATTGCTGGAGTATGACCTGCACATAAAACCCACCAAGATGATCAAGGTACATGGACTTTCCAAGTTAATATCAGAATCAAACTGCAAGGTGTTGGAATTGCATCAGACATTCAGCCAATTCAATGCACCCATGACACAGTCTAGACAAGACAACATGCAGGTATATGAAAATTACTCCAATTCACCTTGGTACAGATATGTTATTTACTTTCTGAAGCACCTAGAATGTCCACCATATTTGAAGAAGATGAGGGATAGGTCTCTCAAGTTAAAAGCTATCAAATTCTTCATTTTAAATTAGAACCTATATTGGAGGGATCCTGCTGGCATCCTATTAAAATGTCTTGATGAAAATGAATCTAAAAAAGTCACAACAAATATGAATAGGGGAGTTTCTGGAGGACACAAAAATTGGAAAGCTACAACCCTCAAGATCCTAAGGGCAGGGTACTACTAGCCCACCCTTTTCTCTGATGTATTCACTACAGTAAGGGCATGCAATGAATGTCAAAAGTTTGCAGGAAAACATAAATGTGTCTCACTTCCCATGAAACCTATCACTACCAGTGGCCCCTTTCAATAGTGGGGAATATATTTCATAGGTGAGATAAATCCACCCTCCACTAGGAAACACAAGTGGATTCTCACTACCACTGACTACCTTACCAAATGGATCGAGGCTATGGCCACTAGGAATGCTACTGACAAGGTGATTATGAAAATTTTGGAAACCAATATATTTTCTAGGTCTAGATGCCCTAGAAATATTGTAACCAATAATTCCTAGGAATTCAAGTCCAAATCCATTATTGACTTCTTTGGCATCCATAACATTTACTTGACACATTCCACACACTATTATCCTCATTGGAATGGGCTGGTTGAGTCATCAAACAAGAATCTCATCAATATTATCAAGAAATTGTTGACTGAAAACAATAAATCTTGGGACTCCAAACTCAAGTATTCCTTGTGGTATGATAGGATCAACACCAAGAGGTCCCTGGGGAACTCACCATTTCAACTGGTCTATGGGATAGATGTTGACTTCCCTACTTAACTCAGTCTGCTAGTTCTAAAATTCATACAGGAAGAAATGGAGAATCCAAATGACATCGAAAGGAGAATCTTTCAGATTATAGAGGTTCAACAAAAGAGAGAAGCACTAAATCAAATAATTGATGCATACTAGAGAAAAATCAAGTCAACTTTTGACAAGAAAACCTAGAAGGAGATATTTCAAGAAGGAGACATGGTCTTGGGGTGGGATGACAGAAGAGAAGAGAAGTCTAAGCATGATAAGTTTGATAACCTATGGTTTGGTCCTTTTAAGATGGTTAAGGTTCTAGAAAATAATACATTTTTTTTACACAATCCAGATGGTACTGATATTTTTGGAGGCCCATTAAATGGGTGCTTCTTGAGACACTATTTTGCTTGAAAGACTAAGGGAAGGTCCCTCTTGTACCATACATTCTTTCCTTTTTCGTTTTCATTTTCTTAGTTAGTTTGTGTGTGGATAAAGTTTCCATAGCCCAACAAAGGCATTGTGATGTAGCTGCAATTTTAAGTTCAATAAGATGCATGGATGAGAGATAGTAGCAGATATACATGGCTGACAAATAGAAATAGGGGTAAGAGAAGAAGGTGGGAGAAAGTTATTAAGTTCAAAGGAACTTATGTACTGTTCTTATCACATCACATGTAAGTGTTATCCCTGGTTGGACCCAATGTTGTAACCTAGGTCTGCACCCATGCCCCTCCTCTCTCATTTCCCTATGCATTCATCAAAATTATTCCTCTTATGATTGGTTAATTCAGTTTCCCATTACTAAGTGACTCATTTTTATTCATTATCTTTCTTGATTTATTTATTTTACCGATTATTTATGTTTTCTTGAAAGACAATTGCATGTTTGTTTTGAGTTTGAAATACTTGTCATCATGTTTGCCACTAATTGAGAAAGCAATAGGTCCAACAAGTCTTTTGTGTGTGCAGGAGACATCCAAGTCCACCAAGTCCTTTGTATGCGCAATATGATTCCGAAGAAAAACACAACAATTCAAGGCAGTGGATTTCGGGCTTAGATTATGAGAAAACAAACAGGTTAAATTTCAACAGTGGAGATCCAATAGACAATTTAGATCAACATCTCTCGTGCATTCAGAGTGTCAAAATCACGTAGGGTTTTACATCAATCAGAGCCCCCGAAGTCCCAAAGCCCTGAAGGGTTGGAGCCCCGAACTACCATGTCACTCCGGGAGGTCAGTCATTCGGGAGGTATCCATACTCTACACACAGAAACTCCCGAACCCCTAAGGGTCAGATTCCTCAACTCTTGAAGTATTTAATGGTAAATATGTCTTAATCTCAGATTAATTATCAATAATCATGAATTAATGAATCCGAGAGATTGTCACTTCAAGAGATTACAACCTAGAGAAAACAAAAATTGAAAAAGTGTCAAAGCACCGAAGAGCCGGAGATGCATCACACTCTTCTATCATGACATGTGGCACTCTTCTATCATGACACATGGAAATCATCAATCATGAGATGTGGAACTCATTTCAAGAATATTTGGGTCCGTCATCTGTACTATTTCAAGTGATGCATGCCACCCTTCTTTCTGTGACACGTCAACGATATGATGTCAGGCCACTGCATCACTCTGGGAGATTATCATTCTGGGGGATTTCAATTCACAGTAAACGCGGACCTCTGAAGCATCAAAGAGCCAGGGTCCCAAAGTCCCAAAATGTTTAAAAATATCTTAATCTCAGGTTGATTAGCGTAAGATAAGCATGAATTAATGACTCTGCAAGATTATCACTCTAAGATATTTTCATTCAGAGAAAACCCATTACTCTGGAGCTCCGAAGTTCCAAAGTGTTGAAATATCAAATGATTAAAATCTTAATCTCGGGTTAATAAGTGATTAGTGTTATTTAATGACTCCGGGAGTTCGATCCTCCGGGAGATATGTATACTCTGCACTCTAAATCCCATGAACCTCAAAGAGCCAAAGATGTGTGGCATCCATTTGTTAGGACACATGGCACTCATTTCAGGCCCTTTGGTTGCATCATCCACGCTATTTTCAGGTGACACGTGTCACTCTCCTTTTACGAAATGTCATCAATTGTGACATCAAATGGCCATGTCAGATCCAAGAGTTTGGTCCTCCGGGAGATATTTATGCTCTGCAGTCAAAGGCTCTTGAACGACAAAATTAGCACCATTTCTAAAAATGGTTAGAAGAATTCTAAAATTGGCAGATGGATAAAACCTTAGTAGGGGCACTAAAGTAGCAGGGTCACCTAGATCAAAGATTGCAAAACTGATCAATGACCACACTTCATTGTGGAAATAGAAAGTGCTAGAATATTAATATCCTAGAGTAGTCCCACAATCGAAACCACGATATATCTTGAGAGGTATGTGGAAGTTGGTGGTTGATTGCGGAAATCAGAGCGGTGTGGATCCAAACCACCCTCAACAACTTCGACAATCACGTGCTTATATCATGTCTAGGGTCCAATCTGAGAGAAACACGTGGAAACAAACCATATGTTAAGACAAATCATCAAAGGAAAATCATGAGGAGATGTAGAACACTAGTAGACTGCGACCAATACATCACAGAGAAATCAAGAAGAAGGGTCGGTTACAGTTGAGACATAACAACGTGGTGATAGTCAATAGGTACAGAACAAAAGTTTCAAAATATGGACTCTGCAACACCATTAGGAATTGGAGAAACTGTACTCCAGACTACAGAAGGAATATCAAAGACTCTAGAAAAGCACCAGAAGACCTACCTCTTTATCAAATAGATAAGTAGGGTAAAATCACTGCCAACATATTTAGTTATCTCCAGTGGCCTCAAACATCATGCATTCATGCCAGTGCTCAATGCATAACTCAATTATGTCACTCCTATTCATTTTCTTTCAAATCTCAGTTGATTCCAGCACATGCATTAGTTCAGTTTCATTAATAGTAGCAGTTTTTAAATTGTTTAGTTCAAGACTCTTTTAGTTTAAGGCATAATAAGTGGTCTTTTATATGTGATAAGAACCTCTCTTTTTTATTAATTCAAGTGTGAAGTATACATTACTATACTCCAGCAGTTTCTAGTTAAGTTAATAAGTTGTTTTACAACTAGTAGTGTAGAGGTAAGTCTCAATCCCAGATGGACAAGAGCCTATGCAACTCTGATAAATATGAAGTTTTTGTATGTTTTGAGGGTTGATTTGTTGGGAAAGAAGATCAATAAATCAGCTGGTTCAACTTGTTCTATGCATGGATTAAATCTCTCTACTTGGTGAATATACTCTTGATGAGAGTGTTTTTGTCTAAATATTCATGTGTTTTTATCTTATCTTGAATGCATTTTTTTTTTGTGCAAAGTACATTTCATTTCCTTCAACTATTGTATAACTTGCCTTTATTAACATGCAGCCTATGCAAAAAACTAATACTTTGGTGAAGATTGGTTTTTATTACAAATTGTGGGAGTAATTGTTTTTTTTGATACATTTTTAATATCTTGAAATGATATTTTAAGTATTAAACTTCTTGCAACAGATTATTCATTAAGTGGTTTGTTTTTTACCTTTGTTGTTACCTCTATTGTTTCACTTGTTTATCATTTGTGTTCCACCAACCAAGGAGAACCCTCATCTATATTATTTTTCCAACCCAACCTTGCTCTTGTCTTGGTAAAACCAACCCTCTAACTGACCCACAAAATAAAAAAACAAACCATTCAAAACTTGAGGTGGCCTAGCTCTGCTCTTTAGCAGTTAGGTGCATAATTTATGACCAACATGTAGTATGCCATATGTTCTGATATCATGCGGCTAGGAATGTATTATCTTTCACTCCCAAAAACTATGTATCATTCGACTCCCTCCATGTTGATAAGGTAATTAGAATTAGTAGCCATGCATAGTGAAACTCAGTCCCTTTGTCTTGCACCTCTTCCCAATCAATCAAGAACTGTTTGAGAAAGAATGTCACCTAGTTCATTTGTATGCCCTCGACACACTTCTTTGTTGTCTCTATGACTGTTTTTGGTACTTGATCCCTCTTACTCTTCCTTAACAATTTACAAGATAATTCTTGTGTCATGAATCTCACTATGGGATCGCATATGCTTGTGACATATAAACTATGTTATCCTCATAATGTATGAAACTTTTCTTTCATGCTCTCTGATAGAGTCTTTTCATTATTTTTTTTTGAAAATATTATTGAATGGTCCTCCCCTTGCAACAATATTCTAGTAATTCATACAATTAAGTCTATATCAATTGAGACTGACCCATTGAGCCATAAGTATCCTCCATGTACGAAGCTCAACAACACATTTATGTAGGCATTAATCTATGTGCTCCTCCCAAAGTGTGTTATATCGAATAGGTTTAGAATGACAACATTTTGCAACCATGTTGACCATATATTTGGTTCTATCAAAACTAGCTTTGTCTCTTGACTAATGTACCTCTTCAGATACTTGTTGGGTGCTAGCTTCGAAGATTTCTTCTCATCTATAATGTCGTGGTATTCATATTTTAAGCTTGGTATCAAACCTAAAATGTCTTAGTCTATGATCACTTTTGTTTTTTACTCTTATATTCTCCTATACGCTGTCTGAGTTTATCAACCCAGGGTTCATGTCTGTCGGGTTTCCAACAAAGCCTCTAAAACTATCAGCCCTCCTGGTAAACCAGAAGGAAACACAACACACAAAATGCATTGTGCAGTCTCACCCGAGATAGATTTAATGGGTGGTTGTAAGACTCATGTGTTTACAACCTAGGATTGAGTGTGATATATAAGAGCTATATATTGAACCATTATTATAAATTGTAAATGTAGTATAATGTCATTAACGAAGAAGCAAGAAATGTAACAACTCATTCATTAAGCATAACGATAACTAATGAAGACAATAAAAATATGCATACATTCATCACATAACACAGATGTTACTGTGGTTCACCCCCTCCTGGGCCACACCCACAAATATTTGGCTCTCATCTCTTTTATTATAGTATTTCCGCATTTACAGTGCCACACGCTTTACAATCCTTCATAGTTGGGTAAGATCTATATGAGGTAGACTATATCGCACCAGGCTCCACATCTTGCGATATAACCCTCAAGATATACGCTCCTTCATCTTATCTAGCTCAAAAAATTATAAAAAATAGAACATACAACAAAATATCACATATCTCATCAACTCAGAACTAGCCAAAACTTGATAATACTCTGAACCCTTCTAAAACAAAACCGAACCCCTATGATACCTAAGTAACTATATTTATACGTTTTCTGGCTCTTCAGTCATTACATGCATGCATGTTGTTCTTCCTTCCAGCTGTCACTTTTCTCATGCATGCTTTCTTTCCCAAAATTGCCTTGCTTTTCCTCTTCGGCCTTCCTCCAACAGGCCCGAAAAACTGACATGTGGCTCATCCTGAGCCACCTAACCTTTGTGTGCTTCCTTGATCTCCATGTTGATTGCCTAGAAATTTTCCTTGAGCTCTGCTTCTTGTGTCTACGCCTGCACAGTTTTCTCCTTGAGTGTGTCCACTATCTGGACTGCAATTTAGTCACTGATCAATTCCACACACTCTTCCTAGGTTTGTGCTATATGTTCCTTGGCTTCCTCATCTTGTGCCAGGACTTCTGCTACCCTCTCTTGCAACGGTTCCATTGAGCATGTTGCTCATGTTTCTGTGTTTGTGTAGTGGTGCGTTATGCCTGCAATTTCTTCATGTCCTGCACCCCTTTGACGCGTTCAGTGATTGGCATTGTCTTCTTCCTCTGCTTGAGGTATTGGATCATTACGTTGATCCATTCTTCTTCCTTTTCCCACTTTTGGACCTACTGGTCCCCCTCTAACTTAGTCCACAATTGCGCTACTTTATCGAACAAGTCAGCTTCTGTGCTGACCTGTTGCTCTATCTCCTACAGCTGGATCGTTGCCTCCTACTTCCTTTGCTCCTTTACTACTGGTGGTGTGGTTGGTGTGAGATGCTCTCAGAGATTCTCGATCTCCTTATGATATGATCAATTGCCCGCACAATCTGATCAATATTTTCTACTGTTGTGATTTCATCCCTCTACGTGGCCTGTGGAATCTTCTCGTAAGTTCCTGCCACTTTCTGCTCCAATCCTTTCATGCGCTCCCTTTCCTCTTAGGTCTCTAACTTATCCTTCTCATAGACTATTTCCAGCATGTCCCATTTCTTTGTTTCCTGCTTCAACTCGTCTAAGTCTTTGCGTGTGCTAGACTGTACCTCATGGTTTACGCTAACTTGAAACTTGTGTAGTGCCCTGGATGGTATCTGCGTCAACACCAGTTGGATTTGGCTTAAGTCCTTCAAGGGTGCATGCCCCATGATCTCATCCATGCATAACATATTGGGTGTGATGTGGAATGTTAAGTATGGTTGCAATATTGGATGGACTCGATCTCGTTCTTCTTCTTTCACTCTTTCTTTTGTCTATGGTGCTAATGGTTCTTCTCCCCTGCTACTTTTTATCTGCACTTCCCCGATTTTCTTGAGGAACTGTCGCATGTCTTCTAGTTCCTCTTGAATCCTATCCCTATGGTGTGCAGCATGGTCAAAATCTTCGGGTAGACAATCCTGGACCATTCGGGCTATCATTTCTCCATCGTCATCTGTGATCGTATAATTTGGGGGTGTTCTTTGTGCCTTCATTTTCTTATGCGCACCTCTTGTCTGCGTGGTTGTCCTCTTATTTCCCCTCGATTCCTGTGGGTTGGGATTTTCAACGATCCCTTGCACAGCCTCAGACTGTTTATGTTTCTCTTTGGCTGGCTGCATATTATCCTTCTTCCCATTCTGGGTCCCTATCTTTGCTACCCCTTCATTTGTCTGTGTTGTTTTCATCTAGCTTTTTCTTCATTTCTTGGGCACTTGGACTTCCTTTGGCTGTGTTTCTCCCTGCCCTGCCTCTTCTTCTATTGTTGTTTCTGGCAAGTCCTAGGAGAGGAATGGAATCTTCCCCTCGTTGTCCCATTCGTTGATGACCATGTCGATGTCACCCTTTGTGATACAATAACGCATCTATAGCCACTGCTTATCAGGATCCTTCCGCGCATGTATCCATATTGTATGTCGTGTGGCCTTGAAGTTGGCAATGTCCCTATACTGCATGACAACGTATGGTGTGATGCTCCACATGTTGGAGATGGCTTCCTGGAAGTCATGTAAGTATCCTTCAAATATGGACCCGTTCATCCTTTTGTGCCTATCATCCGACGTGGGTTTCAATAGTAAGTATCTTTCTCCCTGGTTTGTCTTGGTCTGGTACAAAAAGTTACATGCCTTGGCTCTCTCCATCCCATGAAGGATTTTAACATGATTAGCCATGAATAGTGAAACTTTGTTCCTAGATCCTGAGCATCCTTGCATTCATCTAGGAATAAGTTCAAGAGGTACGGTGCCCAACTCATTGTGGTGCCCTCGGCGCATTGAGATGCAACCGTGGCAACTTTAGTTGGAAATTCCTCCTGACAAAATTTTCTTAGTAGCTTGCAGGCTAAGATTTCTGTGCCCAATTGTGTTGTGGTATCATTGATCATATTGATAGTGATCCCTCATGTCCCCCTGTCAGTGCCATACTTCTTATTCATCTCTTTTTCTAATGTCTTCTCCTTGGCTTTGTCATCCAGAAATTGTGCGAGATCCATGCCACAGAATGACAATCCTGTTATGTTGGCAATAAGATCTATGTCTATCGAGATGATCTTGTCCATCAATATTTCCCCTCCATGTGTGGCTGCTAAAAATTGTTTGACACAACTGCTTCCATACTTCCCACAGCCAAAATGTGGTAGGTCCACCAGACCTAAAATTCATGTCTTCTCCAACCCTGTTTCCCAATGGAGTGGCTGATCAATCGGTTCCCCAACCTGATTTGTGCCCACAGTCTCTAAGTATACCCTCTTTTCAAGTTCTGTAAACTTTTTTGTGTCTGCTACATTGTGGTCAGAGTATTTGATCTTCCCTGTATGACCCAACAGGTTTGGTCCTACCTATACCCCATCTGGTATACGTGGTAGAATGATTTTTGTGAGAGGTTGCTTTCGAGGTGACCTGGGTACCTGTAGCTTTTCCTTCTTCGGTGGTGGTAGTTGGCTCAAAGTTCCAGTGGCTTTCGGTTGTTCCTCTGAATACCATTATGGCCAACCCATGACATATTCTACTATTCCTTCTGGTGGGTGGTATGAGATAGTGGTTTGAGACTCATCCGGCTCAACTGTTTCTTCCAGATTCGACAATGTTCCATTGACTTTCGGAGCTGCTTCAATGTTCTCTGGTTTCACCTCCTTCAGGGTTTCTGCATCCTGGTTCTGAAACTAATGTACTTCTTCTAGTATATCTATACTCGTGCCCTTCGGTGTTGGCTGTTGGGTTTCTTCTAGTATAGGTTTAGGGTTCACCGGTGTTGTGTCTGGAGATGGGATTTCATCGACATTGAAGACCTCCGGCAGTTGTTGTTCACCTTCTTCCATATGTACTCGTGACCTAGTTTGAACTTTGGTTTTTTTGGCGGTCTGGCTCGCTTTTTCTTTCTTTGGTGGTTCCATGGTGGTGAGTTTCAAAAATTTGTTGGGTTTGACTGGTCTCTGTAACCTCGGTGAAATTGGTTCTTTGCTCCTTAACTATTATTTGTTTCTGTCTATTCTCTTTTCGCAAATAGACTCTTCTGTCTCGCATCTGTGTTTTGTATGGGCATCCCATGAAGCTTGTTGAGGACGCTTCCTTAATTATGGGTTCAATTCACCTTCAACAGTTTCATACTTTCCATTACTTTTCCTTGCCATCTCCATTTGGTCCTTTCCGTCCTTTAATTCCTCCTACCACTATCTTGTCATACTGCCTTTGTTGACTTTCCTTTTCCCTCTTATTTCCCTTTGCATGTGGTCGTTTTCCTTCTCCTTTCTGAGTTTGTGTTTCTAAGTGTGTATGCCCTTTCTTCCTCCGGTGCATTATGCCTCTGTTGGTACTATTTACAATTTTTTGTTTTGTTTTTACTGTGTGGTGAGTGGTCGATTGTCCTTGTACAGCTTCAGTCGGCTCCCATTGATAATCCCTCTGATTTCTACACCTGATAAGTCTTTAAACTGTACAACTCCTCCATCTGTGACATATTTTACTTCGTACGGTCCTAGCCAGTGCATTATTATCTTTCCTGGGTGTTGAAACGATTTATTGTCATACATCAGTACTAGATCTCCTTCCTTGAAAATTTTCTTCTTTATGTGTCTATCATGCCAAGCTTTGTCCCTTTCTTTTTGAACTTGTTGGTGGAATCCTGCTAAGATCCAATCTTCCTCCATGGTCATTAACTAATTTAGTCACTCCGGTAATGCGCCTCATTCTGTCATTTGTGTAATTGCTGCTATCCACAAGATGGGTACCAAAAATTCTAATGGCACCACTGCTTCTTGGCCATACACCAATTTAAATGGCATGTGCCTTGTCAAATGTTTGCACATAGTCCTGTAGGCCCATAATAATTCTAGTACTTTGAAGTCCTAGTCGTCCCTATTGACGCTACAGATCTTTGTCAGCGTGTTCTCTGGGATTTTGTTGAATGCTTCCATTGTGCCATTTTCCTGTGGGTGATATGGTGTGCTCTTCTGATGATGGACTTCAAACTCTTCAGTCATAGCACTGATGGTGTTGTTTATGAAGTGTGTGCCTTTGTCACTCATCAAAACTCTTGGGCACACAAATCTAGTGATCACTTGTTCAAATAAGAAGTGTGTTGTTGTTTATGCGCTGCAATATTTCACTGGTGCGACCTCTGCCCATCTTGTCAGGTACTCCATCACGGTGATAATGTACCTAGCTCCTGTTCTTTTTGCTGGTGGGTTGATTGGTCCCGCAAAGTCTATTGCCCACTTATCGAATGCTTGTAATGTTACTTGTGGTCGTAATGGCATCTTGTACCTTATGTTGGGTTTACCTACCCTTTGACATACATCACATCTCTAACAATACTCCTTTGAGTCTCTGTGAATCGTTGGCCACCATAGTCCTGCGCACAATACCTTCTATGTGGTAGCTTTACCTATGTAATGTCATCCCTCTATTCCCTCATGGGATTCTACTAAAACTTGTGGTCTTTCATGGTCTAACACATACCTGTGCAATATGATATCTACGCCCATTTTGTATAAGTGTCATGCAATCAGTTGATAGACTGTGACACAAACTACTAGGTTTTTCCTCTACGTTGTGTTATATTCTTGCGGCGCAGTACCTGTGCTCAAGTACTGAATGATATCTGCAAAGTATTCATCAACGATATGGACTGAGAATAACTATGCATCCAAGAAGTTGTATTCTAAATTCATAGGTTCTTCTCCATTTGTGATTCTTGATAGGTGGTCAGGTCCTGCATTCAATTTTCCTGGCTTGACTATTACTTCAAAGTCAAATTCTTGAAATAGTAGTAACCAGCGACAAATTCTCCCCCCCAAAACTGGCTTGTTGACTAGGTATTTAAAGGTTGAGTGATCTGTGAACATCTTGAATTGTTTTCCAAATAAGTAATGTCTGAACTTTTGCAGTGCATAGACCATATCTAGGCCTTCTCTTTTTGTCGTATTATAGTTATGTTTTGAGTCTGATAGTTTTCTTCTCGCAAATTCTATTGGGTGATCCAAGTCTCTTTCTCTTGGCTACGTCAATATATCTCCAAGTGCTATGGATGATGCGTCTACATGGACATGGAATGTCTTCTCCCATTCTGGAAATACTAATATTGGTGCGGTGACCATATTTTTCTTTAGGGTATCTAGACCGTGTTGACACTCGTCATTCCATTGAAACTGTGTATCCTTTCTTAGAATATTTTCCATTGGTGCAGTAATATGTGTGTACCTTTTGATAAACTTCATGTAGTATCCTGTGTGTCCCAACATCACTCTTAGCTGACAGACTATTTTTGGTGGTGGTAAGTTAACAATTATTGCAATCTTTGCAGGATCTACGAGTAAACCTTGTTTTCATACTATATGGCTCAATAGTATCCCAAACAGTTTTCCAAATATGCATTTCTTTATGTTTAGTGATATATGAAACTATCTGCATCTTTCTAACATTAGTCGTAAGAATTCTACATGTTCTTTGAACAAACTGTAGACTGTCCAATCGTCCAAGTATACCTCTTGGAACTGGTGGATTAATTCCTTAAATGTTGTGATGACTACTCTAGAAAATATTGCTGGTGCATTATTCAGTCCAAACAGTATGAATGTGTATTGGTCGGATCCCCATTCTATCGCAAACATGGTCTTGTATCTGTCTTCTTGTGCTATCTTGATCTTGTGGTAGCCTGAAAATGTATCAGTGAATGCGTAGGCTTCGTGTCCACCTACATTTTCTAACACCTCGTCTGTGAAATGTGTAGGGAATGGGTCATGTAGGCGTGCATCGTTCAACTTCCTCAGGTCGACGCATATCCTTATCCCTCCTTGTTTCTTGTCCAATACTACCATCGGGCTTATCCATTCTAATTCTTTGACCGGTTCTATGATGTCGACTTCGATCATCCTGTCGGTCTCGGCTTTGACTTTCTGTTTATATATTGGGTTTAATCTGTAAGGTCGATATCTGATCGATCTCACTTCAGGTCTGAGTGGTATCTTCATTTCTCCTAATTCTCTGACTATACCATTCATTTCTGTAAATGTTGTGGGAAACAGGTCGCTATAATAACGTAGTACCTCTGTTATTCTTTCTACTGTTTGCTCATCCCAGTAATCTCCAATGATGGCCATTTTGGGATTCTCAACTGTCCCAATGTTGACTTTATTTACTTTGATCGACACATAAATGAATTTTGATTCTATGGGTGGACCTTCCACATCTCTTTCACCTTATCCTTCTTCAATCTGAATATCGCATGGATCGTCTTCATCCAGTGCTTCCTCTTGTACATGCTAACATGACAACAATTCCTTAATTGTTTGTTTGTTCCGTTGTTGTTCTTCTATGATAAGTCCTACTTATGGTTCTTTGATAAATATGAATCCTGCTATATGTTTAAGAGAGGCATCTATGTTGGGGTTCTCATGCTTGAATGAGAAAGTGATTGTGAAATTCTATTGCAATGTCGTCTAGGTCATAGTTCCTTTGTGCAATTCCTGGTTTGTATACCAGTTTGTTGGTATGCCCTCTAGGGTGTGTATAAAATGATGAGGCAATTCCTATGGGGGTGTCATTTTCCACAGTGTTCTGCACTCCTCCAAGTGTTCAGCTCGTGCCCCTTGTCCATCATACTTTTGTTGCTTGTTGTTTTTTTGTTCTGCCTCAAACCTTATGCACAGTAACCGCTTACATTGGTAACAATCTGTGATTGATCTAAAAATGAAGAAGACTTGTATTCTTGAAAATATTGCAAGTTAAATTTATGTGTTAAAATGCAAATGGATCAACTTTGCAACATAACTTTAATAGGATTTACTCATTCAAGATGCATATAAACAGCAACAAAATCAGTGAACAGAAAACACATAACATAGCAAATGATAAAGGAGTTCACCCCTCTCTTGGGCTACATCTCCTGGTCCAGCTTCCAATGGATCATTTGTATTATTTTCTCAAAGTGCTAAAAAATGTTCTTTACAATGCTCAAAATTCCAAATAGACTGCTCCAATGGCTTCAGAACATCCAAAAACCCCTAGCTGGGCCTTTTTGGCACCTCGTGTGGCCAAAAATTGAAGAAGATAGGCTTCCTGGAAGTCCCCACTTCAAGCTTGTTGTCTCTGCATCTACAAAACACACCCCCCTTGGCTTAGCCTAGCCCACACGCATTTTAAAGAATAAAAAATTGGCACCAGACGCAACTGTGCAAACTGTAGGATGGTTATGGGCGCACCTAGCCCCTAACCATCAAGGGCAAGGTTATATGACCCATGTGACCGTGTGTTTAAAAGTAAGGGCCATAACCGTTTGAATCGTATTCAAACCAACGCATACCTGCGCGCGCGTTCAATGGTCATATGGAAACAAACATGTGACCGCAGCCATATCAAAAGGGCTATGTTAAAACATATGCTCGTTCCTATGGTCATATTACAACACAACATACGACCGGGGTTTAGTTTTAAATGTGTGCGCAAGGGCTTTAAACCGTGGCCATATTACAATACACATAACCACGGCCTGGGGCTAGGCCCCAACTCGACCCCCCTCCCATACATACAACATTTCAATTCAAATGAAATCCCCACCGTATAGTGTTAAGAAACACTATGGTGGAACGTTGGTTGGTGGTCTTTTCCAAAGCTTTGCATGCAGGTGGAGGTCACGGGGTCGATTCCGGTGGACTCCAAATAAATTTTAAACCAATAAATAGGGGACACGTGGCGACCATTGATTGGGCCACGTGTCACCATTCCATTCGCTGCAAATAAGCCATGTCACCTACCAATTGTGAAAATAGTTTCCTACCACGTGTCGTACGACTTGCCACGTCAGCGTCCGTACGGACTGTACAATGAGCACCTTTTTTTTTGCCTGTTTGTCATTTTGAATAGAATGCGATATCTCTCACTCCCGACGTCCGTTTGAACCCAAACGAGTTGCGTTGGGTTCGTAACGATGATTTCTACGCTCTCGTTCGATTTGAAGTGATTCCAAGCACTTTGAATTTTTGAGCAAAATTTGATCCCCTGATCAATGATGGTCTCTTTGTGTTCACCCCACCATCTTGCAGGTGTGGCCTTGAGTGCTAGATCAAGTGATAGCAATATTTGTTTCTCTAATACTTTTTCTTCATATTGTACCAAGAATGTTTCCAAATAATTTACTCCGTGGAAACTGGGTGGTTCCCTTATTTTTGTGCCTACCCATCTTACTGTGCGGTTTATTCTTGCACATATTCTCATGGATACTTCATGTAGCCTTTGTTTCCATTTCTCTAAACCTGTATCTAAGTCTTTTTCACATGAAGTAATTCTCCACCAACTAAGTATCATGTCTGCAGTTGGGTTCACGTAATCCTCATCGCGCGCAGTTGTTCTGTACAACTCGTTGATTTTCTCTAATTCTAGGCAAGTAAGTTCTACAAACCCTTCCCCTTCTGATGTATCTAATGGTGCGATGACCCTGTATTCTCCTGACTCAAATTTCATTTTCCTGGTCTTCAAGTTGATTATGCCCTGTTTGTCAAACACTCAATCTAGACCAAGAAACGTTGGGTAAGTGATCTAAAAATGAAGAAGACTTGAAATCTTGAAAATATTTGCAAGTAAAGTTTACGTGTTAAAAGAAAATGGATCAACTTTGCAACACATCATTTAATAGGATTTACTCATTTAAGAAACAAATAAACAACATCATAATCAATGAACATAAGCACATAAACACAACAAATGATAAAGGAGTTCACCCCTCTCTTGGGCTACATCTCCTGGTCCAGCTTCCAATGGATCATTATTATTAATTCCTCAAAGTGCTCAAAAATGTCCTTTACAATGCTCAAATTGACCAACAGACTGCTCCAATGGCTTTAGAGCATCCAAAAACCCATAGCTGGGCTTTTTCGGCACCTCGTTTGGCCAAAAAACGAAGAAGTTAGGCTTCCTGGAAGTCCCCCCTTCAAGCTTGTTGTCTCTGCATCTACAAATTGCACCCTTGTTCATTC
>JZKD02S0189499.1:214123-229634 GCA_000966675.3 Picea glauca | reverse complement strand
ATGCATACCACTGGTTTATCAGGTCACCTATGAAAATTCTAGACATAGAGTCAGGTAGATTGAATATGTGGGGGGGCATGTATGTTGGGTTAACCTTGACTCAGTGAAAGAGTTAATGAGTTAAATCTGTTTTTAGGTTAAAGAATGTGGTTTTTCGAGTCCATGTGTTTTGGGTATTCTGTGGTATTGTGTCCATGGATTTGCATGTAATGAAGCCTATAAAAGGTTTGGTGAACTCCATTGTAAATGGGTCTGGAGGTAGGCGGTGAAGGCTTGCTTGGCTGGGTTGGCTGGATTTTGTCAAAGTTGTTCAAATGCAAAGTTCGAGGTGGAGCAATGTGTCCAGGTTATAAAGGTGGATCTGTCGAAAGGCTGATGTGTTGGCAGGTCAATCAACTATTGGAGAATATATGATGTAGGTAAGTTCATATCCATGGAACTTAGAAAGTATTGCAAAGAAGTTGAGATCGAGTAGGCATGTTTAGTAATGCCAAGTTGCAACAATAGTTGTGGACATAAGCGGTTGTACTATCTGGTAACTCGGTCACCATCGATTGCAAAAGACAAGAAGATTCGAGAAGAGGTATGAATGGGTCATCCAGTAATTACTCAAATGTGAAATTATTTAGTTGTGATGCTTATGGTTTTTTTTATCAATTTTCTAAGTAGGACCCATATCAAATAGGTAGATCTTTGATATGGTGATGATGTTAAGGGGTGCAGACTGTGGGATCCTACTACCCACAAAATCATCATGGACAAAGATGCAGTGTTTGATGAATTTCCTTTTATAAAATAAAACATAGTCAAATATGAAAGGTTCAAAGCATGGATTGTAGCATAAAGGTATTTGAAAGGTATTGATTTCCATGAAAGTTTCTCACTGGTTGTTAAAATATTGTTTCTATTCATGTTGTGTTAGCACTGGTTGTAATAGTACAACTAGATGTTAAAACAATTTTACATGGAGTTTTTTGGATAAGAGGATGTATATGGAACAACTAGAACGGTTAGTTCAGAATAGCAATAGAATATTTGTTTGCAAACTCAAAAATCATTGTATGGCTTGAAGCATGCTAGGAAAATGGTACAAGATGTTTGATTTCTTCATGGTGAGGAAATTTTTACAGGAACTAAGTATAACCATTGTGTTTATGGTATATTCATTATCTTGGTGTTATATGTTATGGTTGTTGCAAGCACAAGCATGGTTGAGAACAACGTTTGTTATGAAGGATCTGTGAGTAGAAAAATAAATCTTGGGCATGGAAATACACAAAGATAGGAAATATGGTAAGTTTGGCTATCACAACAGAAGTATGTGGTGAAGATACTCAGGAAATTCAGTATGAATAATGTGAAACTGGTAAAATCCCTTGGGCTTTCCATTGTAAATTCTCTTTAGGTTTATGTCCTAATTGATGAAGAAGAAAATTATTATATGTCTCGAGTATTATATGCTAGTAGGAAGTTTGATGATTGCGATGGAGAAATGGTCAACATTTCACATAGAGTTGGTGGTGTCAGTAGACACATGGAAAAACTAGGTGAAGAGCATGGAAATGGGTGCTTCAAACACAGAAGCACAAGTATCACCTACAATGGTTGGAGTGATTTGGTCTGTGGTTATGATTCATGATATTTGGACAAGTGCATCAGTTTATTAGACAAGTTGTTGATGGAGACAGAAGGGTCCATGCTGGTGTGAATCGTGCAGGCATGTTCACGTAATGATATTGTCAGAGAAGTTGCGGAGCTGTGATGGTGTTTGGCTTCTCTTGGCTTGCAGAAGAGATGATGAATTAATTAAGGGCATGATATATCAGGTAAATTTCCTCATGAGGTCACATGCACATGCATACAACTATGTTAATGTGCATGCATGCAATCTATTTATGAATTGTTCGTGTAACTATGTGATCTATTCATGTTTAGTCTGTGTAATTGAGTGATAGATGTTATATATACGAGCATATCCATAGAGGTGTGAGTGCAATGTGTAGTGAGTGTGTGAGAGCAAGATGCAATACTGAGGTGTGTTGTGTGCATGAGAGGAGAGGATGGTTGTATGCCTCGGTTGGCTATTGTAATTCTCCCTTGAATAATAAGAAGGCGAAATATCATTGCCCGTGTTTTTTTCCCTCATTGAGTTTCCACAAAAATCACTGTCAAATTATGGGATTGTTGTGCTTGGTTTAATACATGTTTAATCTTGCTTGCTTATGCTGTGTTTTGCTTCAGCTACCCAACATAATTAAAAAAAGTTTTAGAGTAATGGTTAATGTTCTTAATTTATGGCGAGAAACTAAATGGTGAATTCTATGAAGTGTTTAATTATTAATAAATTAATTTATCCATTCATGAAGTCGTTATTGGTTCTAAATCAGTCTAATAGAAACTAGGTCAATCCCCGTGATGAGATTTCACAATTATTCATTTGAATATCCGTTTAAGTTCTCAATTAAAATAAGCACATTACAGATTCAGCTGAAATGCACCAAAGTGTTTGGAGCTTAACACGGCTAACCTAACCTGAGGTTATCTAAAAAGGAAATGCATACATCACATAATGACCAATATAAAATGATGTCCTCACAAATTACAAATCTTCTCGGGGACATAGAATGCTCACAAATTACAATCTTCTCTGGGACATAGAATGCTTAAGTGCAATAGTTACCATTTTATTACTGCCTATGCAATTACTATAAGTATAGAGTCAACAAAACTCGGCCCTGCAATTACATTACGGTAAACGGAGTAAACGAAATTCGGCTCGGACAGTTTATCAGACATTTACCCAATATTTTACAGACAGTGCATAAATAACAAAACATATAAATGTTTATGGTTACATATGCTGGACATTGTCAAGTATTCTTGCACCCGATTAGCACTGCTACTGCACAACAATATATAAACAGCCCCAAAGACTTGTAAATCTGGCTAAACGTTGGCTAGATCTGTGGTGGGGGAATTCATTATGGGCGTTGGCTAAATGTTTGTTTTATTTTTTGGATTTTTTTTTGTTGGAATTCAGGGATGTAAATCTGGATAAAATTGTTATTTTTTTTGTTCTTTAAATTGTATTTCTGAATGCATAAATAGATTCAGCCTAACTCTTGAGGCACTTTGATTATACAAGCTTAGCCACTCAAATTTGCAGATCGGAGCAAACTCAAACTGAAAAAATCGCCTAAAAACTTCTAAAAGCTAGAACATTTAGACTACTGCTTCATTATGTAGAGGAGGTTGGAGTCTTCGGGTGATATTCAACTTACACACTCACTTCGAAGTTTGTACTGATAGACATGTTAATCTTCTGGTGTGAAAAAACTATACAGTCATCTAATTAGCTAATTTTTTAGTTGGTGAATTGTTTATTTTAAAAAAATTTCAGTGTAATTCAACTAAATAGATTTTGGTGAAATCTCTATTTTCTGTTATTTAGAATTATACAAACTCCATTAAAGTTCCAATAAATTTTGACCGAATTTTAGTAAAAATTGATAAAAAATATACTAGTAAAAAATAAAACCTTTAAACTACATGATTCACTGGAAAGCTCAAACGGTTTTGTTTTTTTTGACTGGAGGATTTCGCTGATGGTGACCACCTACCATGGTTCACATGTGAATCAACTTCTAGAAGTTTCTCTTTTACTTTTTTATTATTAAATTTTTATTTATTAATTTTAAAAATTTAATCAGAAATTTTAAAAAATAGTTGAAATGGTAAATCACATGTGAATTAACTTCTATAAAATTTTCTTTTACTTTTTATTATTAAATTTGTTTCTTTTAAAAATGGTATTTTATTTATTTATTAGTTTTAAAAAATTAATTAAAAATTTTAAAAAATAGTTGAAATGGTAAATTCTAGTGGTTCAGGATACATATTTTGTGAATCAACTTCTATAAGTTTTTTTTTACTATTAAATGAGTATTCTTTTTATTTATTAGTTTTGAAAAATTAACTAGAAATTTTAAAAAATAATTAAAATGATAAATTTTAGTGGTTCAGATACATATTTTGGATGTCTTTTCAGTTTTTTTTTTTTAATTTTAAATAATAAATTTTAAAAAATAATTGAAATGATAAATTTTAATGATTCAATATTTTGGATTTCTTTGCAGTTTTTTTTTTAATTTGAAATAATAAATTTTAATGGTTCAAGATACATATTGTATTTGTAGTTTTTTTAAGGATGTTAAATAGATTAATGCATTTAAAATAACAATTGGAACACTATAAAATTGCTATTTTAGAAATATTGTATTGTCGAATTCCCATACTAGACGAAAAATAAATAAAAAACTTACACCCTTAATAATTCCCATAGGGTGTGCGCTATTTTATTAATGATTTGATCAGATACGTGAGATGTACTAATGACCTAATCGGGAATGTTGGAAGTCATAGAGAACCCATGTGCATGGTTGTCTTTACATGTGGAAACCTAGCGACCCCTAAGGCTTTATCAAGGGCACGTGTCTAAGAAGCCCTAGACTTGTATGTGGTGATAATAATATAGTTCTTGTTAGGGGCCTATTAGTGGGGTATGGTGATTTTTACCCATCCCACCAGGGATCAAACCCCATTGAGATCCCCTCTAGAAGTTATTGGTATATCACGTTTTTACTTTTACAACCTACAATTATCACATCAAAAACATGTGGGTCATTTTTAAGGTTTCTCGTGGAGTTGTTTTCAGAGAAGTGACATGTATTATATAATGGAGTATGAATTGTTAGTTTTGGTGGTTTCAAATTCGTTTTTCATTCTCTTCTAATGGTATGATCAAGTGGTGTATGATGAGCGGTGTATGATGAGCATTTCACTTAGAATGAGAGAGTCTTAATGATGTATGTTTCAACTCATAGTTTTCATCTATTTTTGATACATGGATAAGTGAGGTGCATTTGCTTGGAGATGCTCGCATAGAAATGTTTACATGTTGTAATAAAATATGTGGAGTGAATGAGTTGACATTTATGGGCGTGTGAATATCTCACCTTAGCATATGTGAGACACTTTGCTTGGGTTTTTGTTTGGTGAAGTGCATGGGTAGGAATGGTTATGTAATCACCGTGAGGAGGAGCACTAAACACAAGGAGACATTACACTAAGCTCTAGGGTGTTGTAACAATGTAAAATATAGATAGAAAAGGAGTGTTTGGCACAAGGACCATCTTACTTGGCGGGCACACCATCTTTGGGTTGTGATAGCCCTCATGTTGTCATGAGGACATTTTAATTAGAGGAACACTCCACTTGGGGTTTTGTTTTATTGATTTAGCATAGAATGTTGGTTGACCTCCCTTTCCCTTAGTCTATAAAAGGGGCATATGGTACTTAGACTTGATATAGTTGTTGTTGTAGTCATTGTCATTTTTATGATGAAGCTTAAAGTATAGTAGTCGGTGTGATGCTAAGTTTGGAGCTTCGAGGGTTAGCTTTATGAGATTAGTGAGATGTTTTTCGTAGCTAATGGAATGATAGGTTTTTCTATCAATTAGCATGTGATGCCCTAGCTAAGGTTTGGGATGCATATATGAAACCTTGCTTTGAATGAATTATAAAGAATTTTTATTTTCTAGCTTGACACAAGACAATATATTGTAGTGTAATCTTTTTCATATGAGTAGAAATAATTGAGTTTGTTGTCCCAAATTATATTGCAAATTGATGAAGGAAAATTTTAAGATTCCATACTTATCTTAAAGTGTAGAAACCTTAGTGAATCTAACTAATTTTTAAAGTGTCAAACATAAAATATCTGACTATACTTTTGTAAAAACATTCAAATTTCTAAGTACCTTATATAGTTTTTAGAAAATTTTGATGATTTTTAAAGTAAAATACTTTTCATCCTATAGAATATGGGAAAATCATTTTAGAAAAAAGTGAAAGTTGCACAAAAAATGGTGAATCATATTTTTGAAAAAAAAACATGGAAAATTAACCCATGTGTGAAATTTAGCCCCTAAATTTTCATTGGTTTGACCTGATTGATCCAAAATGAATATGAAAAAGCGAGTGGTTGCAAGACTCAATACCCATGTGTAATTCGACGATTAATGAAGGTTAGATAAAAACATAATGGACAATGCAAATGTAAAAAATAAACGACACAGAAGAGAGAAAAACATGGAATTAAATATAAAGGACAAAAAAGTAATAAGAGAAAAAGAAAGAGGAATGGGGAATGAACAATTAGCGTTTTGGCCTTCCCATTGCCCCAATACTCCTATATCTTCTTGTAGTTAGTCTCTCAAAGGGATTTTTTTTTTCTTGCTAAGAGGTGATGATGCACCAAAGCCATGAGCTACATTGTAATCAAAGATTGTCAAAATGAAAGTTGAGCAACCATTTGAAGCTAGTTTTCCCATTTGTGTTTCTAGGGTAAAATATCTATGTTCATTGTGATTAATTGTTGTGTATTTTGTTTGTGTGAGTGCATAATTTGTATCCATATTCAATTTTATATCCATTATGTTAAAGGTGATAAATTAAGCACAATAAAACATAGTCACTATCTTCTGTGGTTAAGTCAATGGCCATCTCTATTGTGGGGAAATTTGGTTCTAGTTCTCTATGGAGAGGGAGGAACAATGATCAATTGTCTAAGATTGATTTGTTTCTAATTTGAATACCCAAATTTCATGTGTGGGTTTGGACAATACCCTCACTTATTCATTGTCACACAATTGCACACACACAGAGCAATTTGTTGTCATATATAAAATTAATGGAATCCAACAGTCAACCAAACCAAACAAGCCATCCCTCCAATCCAGATTAGTGATGTAAAACATTGTATACTAAAAAATGCATAGAGACAAAGATCGTGTATCCATAAAGGAGGTAGAGGTCGCTATATAAGATTGATGATAGAGAACAAAAATTTATTTTTTGCAAAATATCCTTATTGGTTAAGTGAGTGGATTGTAAGTATCTCATTTATGGATCATAATGTATTAGGTAGTAGAATAATTGGTTGTGATGTAATTGTCAGTATTTTGAAGAGAGAAGACTTAACATTAGTAAAACACATAAGAGATAAAGGTTGGAAGAGTTAAGAGACTTCAATAGGAAAATCCAAGAGGAAAGTCAGTATTGGAGGTAGAAATCAAACGAGCTAGTAAAAACACTTGCAAAATGCCAAGACTCCTTCACCACCATGACAAAATAATTAGACAAGAGAAGATTACAACTCGTGTAATTGGGGGAGAAATTCACTCAAATGGATAGTTGGCAGAAGGAGAGGATAACTCAAATGATAATGCAACATCACTAAGAATTGGAAAAGAATGAATAATAATTAGGAAAGCTATAGGTAGTTGTTCAAGAGACCAAGGAAGAAAATACAGCTTCCATTGCTCACTATCCTCAAAATTTTCTCAAGAACCTTTTGGTGAATTTGAAAATCACACCAAGGGCATTGGTTTGAAATTCTTAAGGTGAGTGGTATAAAATGAACATGGATTATGTAAGATAAGGCACAAAATTCTAATCCTTATTATATCTCAATAAAGGGTAAGCATGAAGGCTCGAGTTTCTACAGTTTAAAGGAAAAATCCATGATCACCAAGATCACATTTGTGGAGGAAAAAGACATGGAAGAATGGGTCCACTCATCAAAAGAAAGAATAGTAGCAAATGAGAGTGGAAACACACCAATGCTTCATCCTTATTGTGGTAGAATGTATAAGGGTAGTGATGAGGAAAGCACAAAGACTTAGTCTACACTAGCACTTAGAAGAAGTGGAAAACAAATCAATGAAAACAAGAAGAAGAAGTCTAAGAGTCTTGCATCAAACAAGACATTTTTTTTTTCATTGCTATAAGAGGAAACACCATAGCACTAGAAGCTATTGGTACTCAAACACAAGTTCATTCGGTTGGAAGAAAGGTCATTGTGTTGCAACTTGTTGGGAGAAACAAGCCACATGTCACAAGCCAAATTATTTTTAGAGGAAGAATGGAAAGAAGACTTCTCCAAATAAACAATAAATTCAAAGTAATAAGGATAAAATGAGCATGCAAATCAATCCATACAACAATACAAAAACTTTTTCCACCACTGCAAATTGAGTGGACAATGGGAAGAAAAGTGTTGGTGACTCCATCAATAGCTTCACCCCATGCATTGCACAAATAAGAGAATATGGAAAGTGAATCCCAAATGAGATGAATATCTCCCTACCTTGGTAGCCTAAGGAACAAAAAATATCCACAAATTTGCAATAGCACAAGAGGTCTATTGAGTCTATATGTATGTCCAACAATTCTCCAATGTCCAAACCAACATCTATACATGCTCACAATGTCTAAAATGCTTACCAAGGCTTACAAAAATTACATGAACAATTTCCACACCATGATTGTCTTCAAAGGGGTGTCCTCATATTGTTGGTGATGTAGAAATCCTCCTGCACCAAATTCCCCTGGTAATTAAAAAGCACATCCCATTCTTATGGGTTATATTCACACTTTGAATCAACACTACAACTCTTTGTTTTTATTATACCTACTTTATTCAATTCATTGTTTCTATATTTATTTCAACAACCTCTCACATTCATTGCTACATATTTACTTGCAACAATACATGAACACACTTATTACAAAAAATTGGCATTTCCATCGACAACATTCTTTCTATTGCAATTCATCTTTTGTTATTGTTGTCATCTCTATATTTTAGAGAAATTTAGGGTTTAAAATGGGTCTTATAAGGAAAATAGTAAAATAGTAAAAGCATATGCCATGTGACACACCCAACCACCTAAGTATCCTTTTAAGGGATGGGCATTAAAGTTTTGTTTTTATTAATTTATCTCAAAACCTCTTCCCAAGCATAACATCGTCTTTTTTTCATTAGGATCTTTCCAATGACTGTAACCATGGTCAATTTCAAGCTTAGGATTGAAATTTATGGCCTCCAAAGGTTTACCCAGTTTTCATGGTCAAAATAAAACTAAATACCACGTGGCATCCACGTGGCACCTCGTCACTCATGCCATCTGAAGTGGCAACAATGTGGCACCACCCTACTTGTTGATGTGGAATTTATGTCCACATAAGCCTGTATTCATCGTCGGGCCTTACTTTCGTGGAGCACTAATCCATACATCTAGATGACCCCGATGACGATCAACCTATCAACCCTTTCTAGATCCGACGGTCCTCGAGCTGATAATCCAATGGCTCTAGTTGAGTTGGTGATTCTAATTCACCCACAAGTTAATGCTTGTCACTTTTTACATTCATGGAATGAATAAGGGGACCCACAACAAATATATTGTAACATACCCAACCACCCACAGGCCGGGTACGCTACCTGCAAGCCCACCCTCAAACTTCTTTCTCTTACTGATACCTTCTTTAGTTATTAAGGATGAATAAGATAACAGATTTAACAACATGCAGTGCAATATCTAGCAAGCATGTGTAATCTAGAGATTATGTTAAACGATAATTAAATATACACAATGGAAATACATTCATACACATGTAGATGATAATTAAATTACACATCGGAAATACATTCATACACATATAGTAATATCATGACAGAGAGAACTTATATTTATGAAAGATGACATCGACTAGCTGCAGACCAAGGACATTCCACCCAACCATAGACACCATTGCTCCAAATCTCAACAAAAGTGTCACCCCCGAGCCAGGGCTATGAATCCACATGGATGATTCCAGAGTGTAATTGGGTTCCCAAACCAGTAAGCTCTCAAGATCTCACAGGTTTCCCGACACTCACAACAATCCAAGTACCCAACTCTCTTCTACCCGGCCTGTGCCACTCGAGAGAATGGACCTCCACTCTTTTCTACCACACAATCCCTCAAGAATTCCTTCTCCTTCCTTCAAGGGCTTCCAACACAGCTGGTCCAAAATCTCAATGTTGGAACTCTCAGGACTCGTAGTTGTGAGAAAAATAGGGCACATGCCAATGAATTTCAGACATGTAGGCCCCAGGTTATGGCTGGATCACACCAACAACCCCTACAACCAAATATCCCGTGGCTAATTCTTTAATAGATCCGTTTCCTTTTTCTTTTCCAACCAAGACGCAGGTGAGGATGGGTCAATGAATGGGCCAGGGAGTGCATGGGAGTGTGTGCATGAGAGTGTGTGAGGAAATAACGAGTGAGTGAATGGGAAAATAGTGCACAATTCATCAGTTGAACCCCCCCATCAGACCAGAGGTGGGTTTAAGTAACCTCGTGGGGAAAACAAGAACCTCTTGGCCTTCACCAAGAAGTTCACGTAATCGATCCCCTCCGTTAGACAAAAAGGGTAATAAGAAAATAGGAATAACACTTAGTCCCTCAAGCTCCCTCTCTTGTGGAATCATATCCCCCCTATAACTCTAGTCCTTGTCCGTCTAGCAACCATCGATGTGTTTATTATTATTAATGATCAAAACATTACATTTCTTGGGCATACTGGCCCTTCAATAATTGTCTGTGAACTCTGGCCTCTCAACATTGTGACAATAGATTATTTAAAAATGGGGGTTCAAAACTTGGGGTGTTACATTCCCTCCCCCTTATTTTGGCACTGTCCTCAGTGCATATACAAAACAGAGAAAACATCTCAAATTTATTCAAAAATATGTGGGTACTCTGCCCACATGGCATCTTCATGCTCCCAGGTAGCATCTTTAGGACCGTAGCAGGTCCACTAAACTTTTACCAGTTCTATAACTCAATTCCGGGGCATTTTCTTTTCTGTCCAATACCCGCACAGGCTGAACCTAAAATTCTCCCTCTGTCTCTACCTGAATCAGATGCCAATCAATAACATGGTTAGGGTCGTGTACATATTTCTTTAGTAAAGATACATGAAATACATTATGCACATTCATGGAAGCAGGCAATGCAAACATGTATGCAATTGGCCCTATTTTATCCAATATTTCAAATGGACCACAGAATCTGGTTGCCAGCTTTGTACAACTACCCAATTTCAAAGAGATTTTCTTGGCCTTCACTTTCAAAAGTGCATTCTCTCCTACTTTAAATTCTCTAACTATCTTGTTCTTGTCTGCATAAACTTTCTATCTATCCTGGGCTGCCTTAAAATTCTGCTTAATCTTGACCTCCTGGTCTTCCATGTCCTTGAGAAGCTCTAGCCCAAGTACCATTCTATCTGCTGGGTTGTCCCATCTCACTGGAGTATTACATTTCCTACCATACAAGGCTTCAAATGGGCTCATTCTCAATGAATCTTGATACCCATTGTTATATGGAAACTCAACCAAGTGTAAGTAATCTTCCCACTTAGATGGCTTATCCATCACATACATTCTCAACATGTCTTCAATTATTCGATTGACTCTCTCTATTTTCCCATCTCTTTGGGGATGTGTAACATACCCAGCCACCCACAGGCCGGGTACGATACCTACAAGCCTACCCTCAGACTTATTTCTCTTACTGATATCCTCTTTAGTTATTAAGGATGAATAAGATAACAAATTTAACAACATGCAGTTCAATATCCAACAAGCATGCGTAATCTAGAAATAATGTTAAATGATAATTAAATATACACAATGGAAATACGTTCATACACATGTAGATGATAATTAAATTACACAGTAGAAATACATTCATACACAGATAGTAATATCAGACAGAGAGCTCTTATCTTTATGAAAGATGACACCGACTAGCTGCAGACCAAGGACGTTCCACCCAACCATAGACACCGTTGCTCCAAATCTCAACAACAATGTCACCCCCGAGCCAAGGCTATGAATCCACAAGGATGGTTCGAGAGTGTAATTGGGTTACCAAACCATTCAGGTCTCAAGCTCTCACATGTTTCCCGACACCCACAACAATCCAAGTACCCAGCTCTCTTCTATCCAACCTATGCCACCCGAGAGAATGGACCTCCACCCTTCTCTGCCATGCAATCGCTCGAGCAGTCCTTCTCCTTCCTGCCAGGGCTTCCAACACAGCTGGTTTAGAATCTCAATGCTGGAACTCTTAGGACTTGCAGTTGTGAGAAAAATAGGGCATAGGCCAATGCATTTCAGACATGCAGGCCCCAGGTCACGGTTAGATCACACCAACGACCCCTACAACCAACTATCACATGGCTAATTCTTCAACAACTCCCTTTCCTTTCGCTTTGCCAACCAAGATGCAGGTGAGGATGGGTCGATGAATGGATCAGGGAGTGCATGGGAGTGCGTGCATGGGATTGTCTGCATGGGAGTGCGTGAGGAAAGAACAAGTGAGTGAACGGGAAAACAATGCACAAGTCATTAGTCGAACCCCCCCATCAGACCAGAGGCAGGTTTAAGTAACCTCGTAGGGAAAACAAGAACCTTCTGGCCTTCCCCAATAAGTTCACGTAACCGATCCCCTCCCTTAGACAAAAAGGGTAATAAGAAAATAGGAATAACACTTAGTCCCTCAAGCTCCCTCTCTTATGGAATCATAGCCCCCTATAACTCTAGTCCTTGTCTGTCTAGCAGCCAATGATGTGTTTATTATTATTAATGATAAAAAAATTACATTTCTTGGGCATATTGGCCCTTCAATAATTGTCTGGGCACTCTGGCCTCTCAGCATTGTGACAATACATTATTTAAAAATGGGGGTTCAAAACCTGGGGTGTTACATCCCCTCCCCCTAATTTTGGCACTGTCCTCAGTACATATACAAAACAGAGAAAAAATCTCAAATTTATTCAAAAAGCTGCGGGTACTCTGCCCGCATGGCATATTCATGCTCCCAGGTAGAATATCCAGGACAGTAGCAGGTCCAATGAACTTTTACTAGTTCTATAACTCGATTCCGGAGCATTTTGATTTTTCTGTCCAATACCTGCACTGGCTGAACCTGAAAGTCTCCCTCCATCTCTACCTGAATCAGATTCCAATCAATAACATGGTTAGGATCGTGTACATATTTCTTTAGTAAAGATACATTAAATACATTATGCACATTCATGGAAGAAGACAATGCAAACATGTATGTAACTGTCCCTATTCTATCCAATATTTCAAATGGACCACAAAATCTGGTTGCCAGCTTTGTACAACTACCCAATTTCAAAGAGCTTTTCTTGGGCTTCACTTTCAAAAGTACATGCTCCCCTACTTTAAATTCTCTAAATATCTTATTCTTATCTGCATAAACTTTCTATCTATCATGGGCTACCTTTAAATTCTTTCTATGTGTTGTCTTCACATGCACAAAATGAGCAGCCTTTGTTAATTTGTCAACCACCACCATGATTGAATCATGTTGCTTATTCGTTCTGGGTAATCCTATGATGAAATCCATGGTGATCACTTCCCATTTCTTCTTTGGGATCAACAATGGCTGTAGCAAACCCGCTGGGTGCCTATGCTCAACCTTCACCTTCTGACATTCCATACATCGAGCGATGTAATCGGGAACTTCCTTCTTCATTCCCTGCCAAAAGAATTGGCTTCTTACTGCTGTAATTGTTTTCTAGTAACTGGGATGTCCAGCATAAGGAACATCATGCATTTCCTTCAATACCAAATTCCTCATCCCTCTGGAACTAGGAACATAGATTCTATTTTTATGCATGAGTAATCCATCTTCCTTTATTTCGTATTCCCTTACTTTTTGTTGTACATCTCCTTACTGTCTAACTAAAATTATTCTCTTCAAGTCCGACTGATGCATACTGACAATTTTAGCATGCATGAGATGCACTCTCCTACTAAGTTCATTGACAACTTTATTCTCCTTTCCCTTGATATGCTTGATATCAAAGTCATATTCACTTAAAAATTCCAGCCATCTTGTTTTCCTGGCATTCAAGGTCGGTTGTTCAAAAATATACTTCAGACAAATTTGGTCTGTCCTTAACTTGAATTTCTTCCCCATGAGATAATGCCTCCACATCCTCAAGGCATGAATAATGGCAACAAGCTCCAAGTCATGGATGGAATAGTTCCTCTCATGTTCCTTAAGATTTCTGGACTCATATCCAATGACATGTCCATATTGAGTGAGGACTCACCCAAGTCCTTCCTTACAAGCGTATGTACATACCAAAAAAATTTCATTTGGGTCAACAATCTTTAATACAGGTGCACTAGTAAGTAATTCCTTCAATAGATTAAAATTATTTTCACACTTGAGTGTCCATTCAAATTTAGTCCCCTTCTTTTGCAAAGAAGTGATGGGATGAGAAATCTTAGAGAACCCTACTATGAACCTTCTGTAGTAGCCGACTGATCCCATAAAAGATCTAATGTCTAACACATTTCTGGGTGTTGTCCATCCTCTAATGGCTTCGATCTTCTATGGATCTACTGCTATGCCCTCCTTTGAAATAATGCGTCCCAAGTAATGTATCTGCTTTTGATAAAAAGAACACTTACTCAACTTGGAATACAACTGATGTTCTCTATGTACTTGCAACACCAATCTTAAATGATGTTCATGTTCCTCTTTAGACTTAGAATATATAAGTATGTCATCCAAGAATACTATGAAAAAATTGTCCAAATAATTTATGAATATGCCATTCATTAAGCACATGAAGACAGCTGGTGCATTGGTCAGTCCAAACGGAACCACTAAAAATTCATAATGCCCATACCTGGTTCTAAAGGTTGTCTTATGCATGTATTCTTCCTTGATTCTTACCTGATGGTATCCTGCCCTCAGGTCAATCTTTGAAAATATATTTACTCCTGTTAGCTAATCAAAGAGGTCATCAATTTGGGGTATTGGATACTTGTTCTTTATAGTATACTTGTTCAGATGTTGGAATTCAATACGCAGCCTCAAGGTTCCATCCTTCTTTTTGACAAAAAGTATTGGTGCTTCCCAAGGTGAAACACTTGGATGTATGTACTCTTTCTTCATCAATTCTTCCAACTGCATTTGTGATTCTTTTAACTCTGGTGTGATTATTATGTAAGGTGTTTTCGACACCGAGGTAGCTCCTGGCACTAGATCAATTGAGAAATCTATCTCCCTTCTTGGTGGCAATACGAGTATTTCTTGGAATACATCTTCAAATTCCTGTAGCACCGAGAAATATTCAAGGCTTGGCCCCTTTGTATCAATTGGCTCCTCCACATGAGATGCATACAGTTGACATCCTTTTCTAAAACATCTTTTCATTGTAAGGATGAAATCTCCCTTATAGAGATGGGTCTTGGAACTCCTTTCACGGTGCTCTTTTTCCATTTCCATCAAGACATGTAAATTCCTTGTTGTTGTGGGGTATTCTACCCTACGGACTAATAAGCTAGGGCTCTAAACTTATACGCAGAAAATGACCCTTAATATTTAACTTTTAACCTTCTACCCAAAATCTCAACCCCTTTTCGAGCAAACAATGGAAGAATCGACTCACCTTTTTGACGATGCTTGAAGTAGATCCTCCGTTGAGCCTTCTATTTCCTTGTTGCTGCTGCCCCTTCTACAAAGCTTCCTGCAATCAAGATAAGACTACACATGCATGCTACTGATCT
>JZKD02S0189499.1:173244-214113 GCA_000966675.3 Picea glauca | reverse complement strand
GATTGACAAGTGTAACTTTCTTCATGAAAATGATCTTAAAGAAGAGCTAGATCTTCTATCACCATGTCATTATCATGTCATCATCTTGATAACCAAAAATGAGGATAACACCCATTCTCCAAAAATAATAGTGTCATGTCATCCTTGGTTGACGCAGAGTTTCACCCTGCACAGGCACTTCCTTCAATCCACCTCCCAGGTGACCATGACTAGAAACCATGGCTAAATCTGTCCTTGGCACTTCTTTGTATCGAGGACAACCAAATATGCCCTTAGCCCTCCTTTCCTTAGCTCTCAACCTGCATATGACCAAGGCCATGACCCTGGTCTTAGATAAAAAAGTGCTTGTCCAGAGCTTCGAGACTTCGGGACTTCCAGCCAGGGCCAAATCAACGGTCCTCTTCCTCCTTTGCGATCGACGATCGAGATATTCTTCGAGACTCTACGCTTCAAGAGTTTCAACTTTTCTCGCTTGCCTCCTCCTAGAACGCCTTTACCCAGAGTTCCTGATCTTTCGACATGTGTCCTCCCACAGATCAACGCCTATGCATTGTTTCGGCGCTTCGGGCTTCAGAAGTTTCAAACTTCCCTCTTGCATTTTCTCCCGGAGTGCTTTCACCCGAAGTCAACGATCCCTTGACACATGTCCTTTGGAATCGATGGTTGATATATACTCCAACCTTCATGCCTTCAGAATTTTTTGGCCCAATGCAACCTACCACATCTTTCCCTTTTGGAGTACCCGGTCCTTCAAACTGCATAATCTGCCGCCACGTGGTGAAACGCTGGAAGCAGACATGTGGCCCAATCAAGCGGGTAACATGTGTCACATTCTAATTGACTTTTCAATGTTCCAAATGCCCAAATATTATTGACACGTGGCACACATCCCATGTGTCCACATCATCCCAGGTGATGTCATCGTGCCTCATCACTTCGACTCTTTGGGCTTCGGGGCTTCGGGAGTTTTCAAACTAGCACACTTCTAATTCTCCCGAACTCCGAATTCCTGAACTGGCCAATCTTTCGCCAAGTTTCCTCCTAGATCGAATGACCAAGATTCACTTCGGGTCTTCACCTAAAGTCCACGGATCTGCTTCACGTGTCCTCCTCAATCTGACGACTATGATTTCTTCAGGGCTCCGAACTCCAGGAATCTCAAATTTCAAACTTATTTGGCCCCACTAGATTTCATCCGAAGTCATGGATCTGGTGATGCCTGGATCTCGAAAGATCAATGGTTGAGATCTTCTTAGATGATCATACGGTCAAGATTTACTCTGGCTCTCCAACTCTCTGGGCTTCAGGAGTCTCGAATCTTAACTGAAACCTTTCGAACAAATTCTTCTAGAGTTACTAATATGCTGACCCATAACCTCTTGGCGATCGATGGTCAATATCTACTTCAGATGATCCGACAATCGACGTTTTACTTTGGGTATCCAGCTCTCCGGCCTTCGGGAGTTTCAAAACTCAACTTCTCCTTGCTCGCTCTTTCCCAGAGTTCTTTCACTCGGAGCACACAATAGATTGACGGGTGTCCTCCTATGGATCGACGGTCCCCAACTACTTCCTATTTAGTGTTTTGATGTTCGAGCCCTAACCTGTCACATCACAATGAAAATACATTCTTACACATGTAGATGATAATTAAATTACACAACGGAAATACATTTATACACAGATAGTAATATCACGATAGATAGCACTCATCTTTATGAAAGATGACACCGATTGGCTGCAGACCAAGGACGTTCCACCCAACCATAGACACCACTGCTCCAATTCTCAACAACAGTGTCAACCCCGAGTTAGGGCTATGAATCCACAAGGACGATTCTAGAGTGTAATTGGGTTCCCAAACTAGTCAACTCTCAAACTCTCATAGGTTTCCGGCACCCACAACAATCCAAGTACCCAACTCTCTTCTACCCAACCTGTGCCACGCGAGAGAATGAACCTCCACACTTCTCTGCCATGCAGTCCCTTGGGTGGTCCTTCTTCTTCCTTCTAGGGATTCCAACACAACTAGTCCAGAATCTCAGTGCTAGAACTCTCAGGACTCACATTTGTGAGCAAAACGGGGCACAAGCCAATGCATGTTAGACATGCAAGACCCATGTCATGGCTAGATGACAAAAATGACCCCTACAGCCAACTATCCCATGGCTAAGTCTTCAACAACTCCATTTCCTTTCGCTTTTCCAACCAAGATGTAGGTGAGAATGGGTCGATGAATGGGTTAGGGAGTGCATGGGAGTGTATGAGGAAAGAACGGGTGAGTGAACGGGAAAACAATGCACAAGTCATTAGTCGAACCCCCCCATCAGACCAGAGGCAGGTTTAAGTAACCTCGTGGGGAAAACAAGAACCTCTTGGCCTTCCCCAAGAAGTTCATGTAACCGATCCCCTCCCTTAGACAAAAAGGGTAATAAGAAAATAGGAATAACACTTAGTCCCTCAAGCTCCCTCTCTTTTGGAATCATATCCCCCCTATAACTCTAGTCCTTGTCTGTCTAGAAGAAAATGATGTGTTTATTATTATTAATGATCAAAACATTACATTTCTTGGGCATACTGGCCCTTCAATAATTTTTTGGGCACTCTGGCTTCTCAACATTGTAGCAATACATTATTTAAAAATGGGGGTTCAAAACCTGGGGTGTTACATCCATCCATGCTTGCACATCATCATGATGTCATCTCCTTGCTGGCTACCATGCTGGCACACCACTTCATTGTGACATCATCACTACCTTTCATACCCCTAAGTATGGTTTTCCGAATATCGACGACGGAGGATTACAATCATGTTAGGAAATATCGACATTTCTCTTCAGATCTTGTTATTAGGGACCTAACCCCTCACATAGGTAGAACAATGTATTCTGATGTAATAAAGGTCAATATTAATAAGGCCTTGCAATAAAGTAGAATAAGTCGAATGTAAGAATACCTAATAGAAGATTCTGCTTCTAGAAGGATCTTCCTCTAGATGGTTCTCTTGATAGACATATTTAGTATAAATAGGAGTCGAGGGTATGAGAACCCTAGCTTGAATATTATTGTAATAGAGCTCTACTCGACTGGAGGTTGCCCCCTTGAAGAGGAAAGTGAACATTTCTCTCAGTAATCGAAGTGCTCTTTCTGGTGTTATTCTGTTATCATTTAAGTATTATTGTGGTGTTATTCTGGTTATATTGTTGTTCATCTTCCATTTCTAGCATTTTATTTCTATTTTGCATACTTTTTAGATCTAGCATATTACACTTGTGCCATGGATCTATTGTTTATTTAGTATTTGTGGTGATTATATTTGTAGATCTATTCAGGTTCTTAAAAAGTGGTATCAAATCACTTTCCTCGACAGAAAATTGTGGGTTAATTTTTTTTCAGGGTAGAGACCTATTCCAGCGTCTTTAAGCTACAAAGATATGTTGTTACGTGCATAAAACCATGGTTGAGGGATTCATACATGCAGTAAATACAATTGGTTCTTAAGTGCACATCTGTTGGCCACCCTTGTAACCCTTGTTGGTACCCCTTCGAGTGGTAGCACATCAGACAACACCTGGAGGTTTCCCCCTCAAAGAGGAAAGTGAACATTGCTCTCAGTAATCGAAGTTCTCTTTATGGTGTTATTTTGTTATCATTTAAGTATTATTGTGGTGTTATTATGTTATCATTTTAGTATTATTGTGGTGTTATTCTGGTTATATTGTTGTTCATCTTCCATTTCTAGCATTTTATTTCTGTTCTGCATACTTTTTAGATCCAACATATTACACTTGTGCCATATCATCATCGACACTCCCTGCATGACTTCCATTTCCCAACTCTCGATCACCAACGATGATACATGTCACATAAACGAATCAAATCTCTCCTTTATTGATTTAACCAGATCAACAACTATCATTCTTTCACCGACTTTCATTTTTGTTAGACTTTATACCAGTCCTGGCACTTGGTTGTTTCTGATGATATGTCCTTTCCATTGAAGGGTTTATATCTTTCGATCCACTAGATCGAAGATTGTCGTTATTTCCTGAGTTATCATAGGTTCCTCTACGATTTAACCTACCAACTCAGGACTTTGTAATTTTTTTTAGTTCTACAGGATTTGTTCCCGACCTTCAAGGGTTCAAAACCACTATAAGGCTATTACAGGTTGTTTAATTTTAAAAGGGAAAGTCTTGCATGTCCTACAAGCTTCCCATACAAGGATACCAATTACTTAAGGGTGCAAACAATTTATACTTCTTTATTTTTACGATTTATGAGATTCAATGAAAACCGTTATAACATATTCTAATTTCTCATGCATTCAAATCATTGATTGTAAATGATTGTGTTTCCCTTTAAAATCAAACATTTATGCATACACATATAAATACATCATTCATGCAAAAATTTTAGTGTAAATCAAACACTTATCTAAAAATAAAATTTTTTGACGTCGACTGACTGAGAGAGAAATACTTTCCTCCCAACCTTAGGCCATACTGTAGAGTACCTTCCTACAATACGCCACCGTCGTGCCAAGACATGATACCACCAAGGAAATTGACTCATCTAGGTTCCAAGCTTGTTCCTTATTAGTGAGCGGATTGGTGTTTTTATTAAATAAAAACATAGTCATATGCTTCAAAACATAAATATATGAAGTTTTGACATATTAAAAGTCTTGGGGAAAAACGGGGTGTCACATTCCCTTCCCCATTAAAGAAAAATCATCCTTGGTGTTTAAAACACCATGTATACACAATTATAAAGTAAATAAAAATGGGTATGCCAATCTATGGAATATTCCAGTTCCCATGTATGTTCATTTGCTCCAAAGTGCTTCCATTGCACCTTGAAATGCATGATGGCTCGATTCTTGACCATTGTTTCTTTCCTATCTAGGATGCAATGGGGTTCGTGATGGAATTCTCCCTCTGGTTCCACTTGTATTACAGTCCAGTCAATAACATGATTAGGATAATGTACATATTTCTTTAATAAAGACACATGGAATAAATTATGAGCTCTAACAGTAGGTGGTAAAGCAAGTCTGTACACTGCTAGTACTATTCTCTTTAGGATTTCAAACATACCACAATATCAAGGAGACAACTTATTGCACATCCCCATTTTTAGGGAACTTCTCTTGGGTTTCACCCAAAGATAAACGTGGTCTCCTACTTTAAACTCGCGATGGTTTCTCTTGCTATATGCATAGATCTTTTGTGTATCCTGGGAAACCTTTAGGTTCTATCTTATCTTAACCATAGACTATTCCATCTTCTTCAAGAATTATGGTCCAAGTGTAATTCTATCCACTGGATTGTCCCAACTAGTCGGAACTCTGCACTTCCTGCAATATAGAACATCAAATGAGCTCATCTTCAATGATTCTTGATAACCATTATTACATGCAAATTCTACCAAAGGTAGATATTCTTCCCACTGCTTGGGATGATGCATAACATGTATCGTTAACATGGCTTATAACACTCTCTTCACCCTCTCGGTCTGACGATTTGTTTGAGGATGGTAGGTCGTGCTAAATTGGTACTGTCATGGAAGATAAAAGTAAAAGGGGATAAGATTCTGTGTTTTACTTTTAGGATTAGTTATCTCTAACCCACAATGTAAGAAGGACGGGTTAAAATACTAATTAAAGAAATGACTGGATTAAAGGTTGTTTCTTGTATTTGAGTTAAAACTTAAAGAAAAGGAAACATGCATGATGTGAGAAAAACATAAAACTATTAATAGGGCGAGGCATCTGTTTAAGAGGAATCTCACATTGAAAAATGAAACTATAAGGCAAGAAGAATATTAATGAAGCATATGAAGTTGTGATCCAAACATTCCAGGTCTTGTATTAGTTGATAACTGATACAGAGGAAAGGCTGTAAATGATCTGAATAACAAAGATATCTATTTCCACAATAGAAGTTGTACTAAATTGTAGTAAAGCATTCATTAATAAAATACATGTAAGAAAGTTGAAAAGACAGAGAAACACATAACTCAAATTTGGCAAGATCTAGAATCTTCACTCTGCTTTTCTATTAATTCAATTTTTTTTATAGATGTCTTCATCACAATGCCCTTTCTTAGAGAAAGAAAAATCCCTTGGTCTCCTCTTCTTTATTTTATTTATACAAGGTCATCACTATTTGATAGTTAGTGATCGCCTACATTTTAGGAAAAATAAATAAAAATAGTTACAAAAACTGCAACGTTAACCGTTGCGTGATTAACTTTCCATATGTTTACCCTTCCAAAAGTGTAAATTTCCGAACGAGACTTCACTATTTTGTTGAAGTCTCTCCCTCTTTTGAATCTGTGCATTCAACACTCCTCTCTAAAAAGTGAACACAAATCCTGGGTGGTGTCGGAAGATCTTTACTTTCAAATAAGTAAAACTTTCTCTGTGCCTTCAAAAACTGATCTTCGAAACTTTTATCAGTGAACCTGATCATTTGCAATTTCAAATTAGGTTGTACCAACCATCTGTCTATCTGGTCCATATTAATTTCACTTAATGGTGAAATTTCTGCCTGAACCTCCTGTAAACTCTCTTTGTAGGCTGACCGTTGTTTCACAATATTTATTTGCTCTAGTAGTTTAGAGCAATCATTCCTTCCAATTCCCAATCCTTTCTTATCCAGAGAATCAAAGATTCCTTTGTAGTCATCTTTGATTTCATTGACCAAACTCTTGTTCTCAACTATATTTGCTTCCCATGCCTTTAGCATAATGTCTCCTCTTATCTGTTCTGTGAATTTTTTTTTTAAATCTATTGGCACCTCCTTGTTCCCTGAACATGTGCCATCTTTTTGAAAGGCATTCCTTGCTGCTTTAGATTCTTTTTCCAGTGAACCAATGTTATCAAGAAATATGCTTGCCTCTTGAAAATAATGCTGGATGATCTCTATTTTGGAGATCAACTGTTGTTGTTCAGTTCCCATATTTATATGAATTTCTAATGAAAGGGTTTGAAAAGATTTTAAATATACGACCCGACCTTATGTTAGACTTAACTTGACCTGCAACTGATTTACAAGTTACCTTTGTTGAGAAACTTGCACCTGACTCACTTGTATTTTCCAGTTCATATCATCAAGGCTAGCTTTAAGTGACTGAATTTCGTGTTTTTCAGCAGTTTTGGCCTGCTCTAGACTTTTATTGACTTCTTCTCTGATACTCTTCTCAACATTTTTTAATTGATCCTGCAGTTGAGCTATCATGTGATTACTTTTCTTTATCCTTGTCTTCATGTTTTCCACAGTAAAGAGGTTTTCCATGGCCATGGCCCCCATAGAGCCTATTATCTATGTAGCAAAATCCTCCTCTTCCATTTTCTAACCATCAATTAAGACCCTGTGCTTCTTTACTATGCCCCATTCTCTCATATGCATTTCTTGCTTCACAATAGCTTTCCTTTTCCTGCTGAAAAAATAATCTGAAGGGGGAATTTCATCCCTGGAAATTGGGGTAAGGTCACTTACATATATAGTTCCCATTTGTGGGAATCCAAAGGTGGACTGTAGAGGGGTTAAGGAAGTTATAGGGCTTCCTAACTCTGTAGACCTTGTTTCTCCCACAATCTCAGGTATAACGATATCAACAGTAGGTGATGAAGGAGGGGTGGACCTATCGATTTCGGGAGGTGTCCTAGGCCACCTCTCTGCTTCTGTCTCTGAATCTTCTGTCTGTAAGGCCTCTTCATTTTGTGAAGAGCCTTCAGTCTCCTAAGGAAAATCTTCAGGATTGGCTTTATCTTGTGCTTCTTGCCCAAAACGCGGAGGAGCATCTCCTTGTTCCTGAGGAAGGGCGATTGCTTCTCCCTGCAAAACTTTGGGGAGAACGCTCCGTCTATGCCTCTGGAAGGTATGGAATCTAATTTGTAGGTCAGACGACAGTGCCTGTACTCTTTGTAATACTTCCTCATAGGTCTTAGTTCGCTTGAAAAAGTCATCACAAGGGGAATCTTCGTGCTCATAAGCCTTCATATTACAGTGGGACATGTGTTTTCCCACTAACTGGTAAGGATCGTGCTTTTTATGTTCGAGGTTTATCAATTTAACTTCTTCCAGCGCCGTTGCTTCAACTTTGGCATGACCTAAGTTGAGCAATGAGAATTTTCCAATCTGAAGAGGAAAAGCTAGCCAAAATTTCTTTTGAACCATTTTCAATTCTACCCCTATTCCACCTGTAACAATTTGGTGAGCCACCTCCCTACATACCAGTCTGTCAGGGAGGAATTTCGGAAGGGCATGTGGGTAAATCAAGCACCCGAAAACTTTAATGTACGAAAAATTCTCTTCTATGAACTAGTCGGCGATTGTCCTGAGATTTCCTGCGACCGATTTTGAAATACAGGGAAGCAAACAGTAGTACAACATCTAGTGTAGTGGTATTACCACGAAATGACAAATTTCATAGAACGAATCTTTGGCATTTTCTTCCCAAATCCTAGAATGATATTCATGAATTGGATCTGGGTAAGTCGGATTCCAACTCCAATCATCAGAGGAAAAGGAGTTGAGAAGCATATAGCATCCATGAGGTACGCCGACATGTAAAAAGCTATCGTTCGGCCCTTTTCTCTAGCAATATGATAGTCCATGACCTCCTTTGCCATGTTATCGGATAGAATCTTATCACAATTAAAACTGTAACCCTCTGCTGCTTCATGTAAAAGCGGTACACATTCCGCAGGGAAATGGGTGGGACTTTTCTTACCAAAAAGTCTACACAACATCATTGCTATGTAAATCATATATTCATTCAACGAGGCCATGGCATAAACACCATGGGTGTCAGCCCTGAACTTTCCCTCATTTCTCCACCATTCTTTGACGATGTCAGGATAGGTTTGGTCTGCCTTGAAACATTCTTTCCTCTGAAAATTACTTACAAAATCTTGATTATAAACATACTTGGGACTGGGAGATAATTTATACATTACTTGTACATGTTCTGGTCTGAAAGAGCCAATAACAACCCCTCGGTTGTCCAGAATGCTCCTCGTCTTTACATCACTTCGCTCCAAGGACCAACTAATCATGTCATTATAGGCTGTGAGTCGTGGCCGTGCAGATATTTTGTGGAGCTTAGACTCTGCTATATCCCGAAGCTTGTTGTCGACATCATGAGGGGAATTTTTTATTTCATAATCCAGAGTCTCGAAGATCTGTCTCCAAGATTTTATGGAATCGATGGCATGTGGTGTTGTATCAGATATGACGTCCCTGTCTGGACTCGAGCCTTCCACGACCTCTTCACTTTTCTTGGTTGCCTTCTTAGGTGCCATGAAATCGGTGCTATGTCAGAGATCTGTTCACAGAAAAATGTGTTTAAAACTAGGAAAGCATGAATAACTGCATATGTAAGGGATAACTTATGAAGTTTGAAAAATAAGAGTTATCAACCTTCGATTTCACATTTAAACGAGTGTACATACATATACGTCAAAAAATAAATGCTCTTTTAATGGAAAGATATACCTGGAGATGCGCTTTCATGTCGAAAAAATATCTTCACTTATCCGTTATCAATACTGCTGTATATCGACAATTTCGAAAGTGAAGTTTCGAAAAACACTACCCTCCTCAATTTCCGAAATGCGAAAGGTGGATTAATTCTCATTAACCTTGTTTTAAAAAGAATTAATCTGAAACTTAAACCCTTTTTAGAGATAAACATGATTTCACGTTTCGAAACTTCGGAGATCCTGTTGTCGAGGGATAAGTCACAAGCAATCCTCAAATCGAGAAATTGCGAAGAGATTAGTGAGGTGCTAAGACACGTATTAGGGCTTAAATAAAACTAGGTTGATAATTAATTAACCTTTTAACTTTTCGGTAAAACAAGGATCGGGAGTCTGAGGGTTGAGAGTTCCAAAGAGCTTCAACATAGAGAAAACCCCGAAATGCGAAAGATTAAGGGGAAGATAATTATTTTTAACAATTTAAGTAATTACGGGTTTCAAGAGTACTTCATGGAAAGCAATGGGAAAGGTAACCTTCATTTCTCCCCCCTTTTAAACTCTTCCTTTACATATAAAAAACTTTTCGGGATATCGGCACCGGGAAAACGGAAAGGCTGAGACTCACGCTTCGGGAAAAGATGAATCCCAAAAACCTGAAAAGGATCAAAACTTAGATTTCCCTTTTATTAAGGGCGCTCCATGACTTAGGAAAAATTAAGCCTTAGTTTTTTTTTTTTGAAGATAGAAAGAAAATTAAGCTTCGTGTCAACATTTAAGCTCCATCTAGGGATCTTGTCTCCTTGTGGGATGAGAAGAAATTGCAGATCGAGTGCCTTCATTGGGAAATGGAGTCAATAGTCTTAGATTCATGAAACACTAGAGTAGGATCTCGACACTAAAATGAAAATCTCTTCAAGACCAAAAATATGACTATCTCGAGAGGGATTTTCAATAAACTTCTCCTGAAACTGAGCTCAAAACTGTGTAAGATAATCAAGACCAAACTAATCATCCTATCAGGTTTCATGTGGTTCTGTTTATCTCAAGGTAAGTATTTGTGTTGTGTCTACTAATGATATCCCTGAAATCTATGATAAAATTCGACCGAAAGGAAGAGAAATTACCAGAACGTCTTGTAATTTGTGTATGACAGATTTTAAGAGATACAAGGATATTGCTTCACTGCCAGGGAGCCTGTTCAGTACCCCGGTGAAGTTATCTGACTTCCCATATTGAATTTCCTTTCACCACTTCACTGTTTTCAAGCATTTAAATGCTGAGATGAGGGCAATCAATAAATGAATTTCCTTTCTTCATCTCTTTGGACTAGATGGGGGAAATTAATATTGAATTTCCTTTCACGATCTATCCGTATTTATTATTTTATATTTTTTAAGTGGGGGAAATCAATGAGTATACAATACACTAGGGAAGATTATCTATTTTGAAAAGAATCAAAATCTGTTAACTCATTTAGATAGTTATGGGTTAATCTTCTTTCCTGCCTTCAAAAATCACGGGCTTCAAAGAACTTCTTAAGGGAAACCTTTTGAATTTTAGTCCAGGAGACTTCCTTGAGTAAAAAGAATCAGTTATTCCTATTAGGATAACTAGTAAGGTCAGGATTAACCTAGGCATGTTTGTGATCCATTTAAATGCAAATAATTTTCTTAAAAAACACAACCCATGCCCTTTCTTGATATTTTGTTTGAGAGTTTTCAAGACTAGAGTGAGACCTTAGAATGAAATCATTTTCATTTCTCAGAGACTTTACCCCGAAATTTTAAGATGGAATCTCATACCTTTATTAGCTTCTATATTACCCATCTGAAGATTACTCATTCGTTACTTTTGTCATTGTGTGATACTCAATAAGAATACTTTCATATGTCACCTTTTGGAATCTCGAGTTTAGCTATCTCGTGAGAAATTTTTTCCTGCAAATAGCATAAAATTATAATCGTTAGGACACGTCAAGAAAAGAAATCCTCCCCCCCTCCTTTTTTTTTTTTTGAATGTTGTACAAAAGCGTGAAAAAAAACCGGTATGTACAATGAGAATTGAAAAAACATATTATTGCATGAAGTGTTTAAGATGCCGCCCATTTACAAGGGTGTTGAGGATGTCTCCATCCAGGTTTTCTAATAACCAAGTGTTTTTTCCCTCCGAGGCTGAAATTATGTATGGACCGGACCATATCGGATCAAATTTACCATGTTTTCCGGCGTCCACTTTTCTGGCTTCTCATTTCAAGACCAAATCACCAAGGATGAATTCTCTATCTTTAGCCTTTTGATCAAACAAGGCCTTCATTTTATCCTGATATCTTTGTAACCTTTCATTTACTTCGATCCTATTTTTCTGAACTTCGACCAACTGGTTTATCCTTCTGGTAACATCATTGGGTTCTTCATTTGAATCCTACCAGAGCTTCATCACTGGTAGGGCTAAGTTTATTGGCAAAATGACATCAGTTCCATATACCATCTGGAAAGGGGAAATCCCAATTGACCTTTTAGTACTTATTCTGTTGGCCCACAATGCATATTTTAGATGAATATGTCATGCTTTCTTGTTTTCAGCTAAAACCTTTTTTATCACTACAATCAGGGTTTTATTGGATGATTCAGCCAGACCATTTCCTTGTGGATAGTAAGCTGTAGAGTGTCCTAGTATGATGGTATATTTTTGGCAAAAATTTATCATGGCCATCAATTTAAAATCTTGTGCATTATCAGTGATTATCTTTCGGGGGCACCCGAATCTAGATAAAATATTATCTTCCAAGAAACTTATTACCACCGAATCGATTGCATTCCTAGTGGGAATAGCTTCCACCCATTTAGTGAAGTAATCAGTAGCTGTTAGGATCCATTTGTGCTTCTTGCTGGAGTGTGGGTGAATTTCTCCAATGAAATCAAGTCCCCATTGCTGGAAAGGGGCTTCTGTATAAGGGGTAGACCTGGGATCCTTTGTTTTCCTACAAACAACTGGCAAGGGACACAATTGCGAACTCCAGTGTTCACTTTTGCGAACAATTTGGGCCAGTAGTATCCGACTCTTAAGATCTTGTACGCTGTTGCTCGCCATGCATGATGTCCTCCACACACCCTGATATGGAATTCATCTATAGCCCCCTCTGTTTTAGTTTCGACTAAACACCTCAGTAAAAAACCCAAGGGGTCTTTCCAATACAATTTAGTATCTATGATACAATACTTTACGGCATGTAAATTTAATGTCCTATATTTTGACGGGGTTAACTCAGTAGGACATAAGAGCATAAGTAGGTAATGGACGATGTCGCGATACCACGCCAAAGTGGAAAACTTATCTTGAATCTCGATCGTAGGTGCATTGACATCAAGCTCGTTTATTTCCAGATATCCCACGGTCTGTTGCAGCTGATTTATCCCTAGTGCTTTTAAGTTCGATTCAACAAGAAATTTGGCCAAACCTTGACCTTTAATAATTTTAGTTGGTTTGACTTCTAGGTCAAACTCCTAGATCTTAGCCAACCACCTGCCTCTTCTTCCGTCGTTTTCTGGTTGCACTAGGATATCTTTAACATAGCTAGAAGGTACATAAGCAATGACTTTCGAGTGAAATACGTATGTTCTGAAAGATTTGAGGGCTTTCACCATTGCATAGGTCTGTTTCTCCAATATGTCGTATTTCAACTCGGCATCCCTGAGAATTTTGCTAAAAAATGCAATAGGTCGCTCAAAACTCTCCTCATTTTTTTGTAACAATACGGTTGCTATAGTATGTTCTGAGGCAAAAGAAAAGATCAAAAACTCTTTGGTGTAATCCAGACTGGCCAATACTGGTGCTTCACTTATTACTTTCTTGATATGTTGAAAAGAGGCTTTGGTTTCTCTCATCCATCTCACTTCGCTATCTTTTTTGAGCATATCTGATATCAATTTCACAATTTCGGCAAATTCAGGGATGAATCTCCTCAAGAAATTTATTTTTCCTAAAAAAGACTGAATTTCTTTGACATTTCTAGGAAAATTTATTGTATCTATTGCATCAACCCTTTTGGGGTCAATTTTGATCCCATCCTTAGACTATATGGCCCAAGAGTTTACCTTTTTTCATTGTGAAATGAGATTTCTTGGGATTGGATTGAGTGACAAACCAAATTTTTTGCATTTCTCAAAGGTTTGTTTAAGATGCATTAGATGTTCTGCATCAGATTTGGAGAAAATAGTGAGGTCATCAAGGTAGATAACAATGAACTTATCTCTCTCACCCATGAAATAAATATCCATGGCATGGTGAAAAGTTTCCCCTGCATTCATTAAACCAAAAGGCATCTTATCGTACACAAAAGTGCCCCAAGGGGTAGTGAAAGAATTTTTTTCTTTATTGTCCTGATGTACTGAAATCTGATTGTAACCTGAAAAACCATCGATCATAGACATCCTGTTAACTCCAACTACTTTTTCTAAAACATGATCCATCTTAGGTAATGGGTAATTTTCCTTGAGTGAGGACCGATTCAGGTTCCTGAAATCAACACATAGTCTGATCTTGTCGTTTTTCTTTCTTACTGGGACTAGATTAGCTACCCACTTAGAATATCTCAGAGGGACTATAATTTTAGCATCCAGGAGTTTCTTAACCTCCTTTTCTATCACCGGTAACAGGATAGGGTTAATTTGCCTGAGTTTCTGCCGAAAAGGATTGACACCTAGTTTTAGTGGGATTTTGTGTTCCATTATAGTCGTGTCATAAGTTCTCAACTCATCAAAGGACCAAGCGAAAACATCTTTTTACTTTTTAAGCAATTCAACATATTTACCTTTGAGCTTGGGAGACAGATACCTGGACACTTTAACTAATCTAGATTTCTCTTCTGTACCTATATTGCAATCCTCGACCTCTTCTGGCTGAGGTTGTAAGGTAGTCTTCAAAGGGATGTCATCGTGGTTAAAAATTATTTCCAAGGGAATCAAACCATTGGGTATTTGATTATTTTTCAAAACTAACATACGGTGATTTGCGATTTTATCTTGGAACTCTTTGGGGTCTTCCCCTTCCTGCATGATCCAAATAGGATCATTTTGATTTTCATGGTCAGCATGCATTTTGGCAAACTCATCTACAGTCTCTAAATATTTTTGGAGTTGTTCATCATCCTCAAAGACTTGCCAATGTTGTATGTTATTGGGTATGGAAGGCCTATGTCTCATATGTATGTAGTATTTGAGTTTGAAGGTAGTGGGAGGTTCAAAAGTCGAGGCAGCTTTGGCTAAGGAATCCTCTTGTTGATTTTCAGTTCTCAGAATGAAATGAATATTAACAGAAGAAAAAAAAAAATCGATTAGGTCCCAAACACAATTTCGATAAGACCTTAATCTAGGTGTTTTGCCTGGTACTGGTGATTGAATTTCTTACGATTAACTCAACATCACCAAAAATTTCCAAGTTTTTAATTTTCATTCTCCTAGCAGCCTCTAATCCCAACACTAGAGCTTCATACTCACATATGTTATTAGTGTGGTCAATGTTCCACTGCAACCTATAAGATAAAGGGATAACGAATTGGTTATCAGGTGCTACAAAAATTACTCCAACCCCAACTCCAAGATAAGATGAGGCGCCGTAAAAAAAAATTTTCCACACACCTGTGCTATATACATCCTGTTCTATTAGTTCCTTTTCTTTTTTATTTTCTATACAATTTTATTCTACACAAGCATCAACATCATCCTCTAGAGATAATATACAATTACCTAAATCCTGATCAGAAATATATATAGGGTAATTATTTGGGCTGAGAGGATCACTAACAATAAACGCTAATCTGGTTTCTCTGTACAAATGAGTGAACTGGCCTCTGAAAACTGGAATTGTTGCATACGTCATATCAAGTTGAAGAGAACCTCCAAGTTTAGCACCCCAGGACCGAGACAAGAGCATGTCATACTTCGAAGGTATATCTGCGATGACCACATCCATTAAAACACTCTTCGAAGGTACCTGTGCAAGATTTATGACTAAGTCCTTTATCATGCCTAAACACTTGACTTTCCTCGAGTCAAATGAATATAAATCTCCATAAGGCCTGGTGATTTCTAGGCCGAGTATGTCCATGATAGTCTTAGGCATTACATTGTGAGAGGCTCTAGAATCTAACATGCAATTATGGAGCAGACAATTGAACACTGTCAAAGTGATGTAGAAAGGGGCAACGATGTCTCTAACACCTTCAAAATGTGGGCCGAAAACTATGTTGGGCTTATCATCTTCTAGATTGATGGCATTGGCCTGACTTTTGCTTTCCAAAAAATTAATCATTTTGGCAATTTGTTTTCGGTATATCGGGTTTTTGGCCAATTCAACAAGGGGGATAGCGATTTTGATCTTGTTGATCTCGTTTTCTAGATTAAAACTTCCCATGGTTTTGTCGATTTCTATGGTTTGAGCGTCCAACCCTTTCTTTTCAACTTTCCTTGGATGGGGATCCTTTGTTTCAGTAACAGGGGTGTTGATTTGTCGCGTTCTCAAGGGTGACTCTTCCACTGTCTTTGTCTTGACAAACTGTGTATTAGCGGTTTTAGTCTCTTCAGTCTGTTTGTCAGACAATTTTGAAACTACTTTGTCATTTTCAACCCTCGGCAATATATTTTTAACCAGAGTGGTTGTGAGAACCCTGTTTCTAGGTCTTAGGTTGTACTTCTGGTGAAGCTCAACCATTATACCATCTGCTATTCCTTGATAGGTTGAATCTTTCAAAGCACTGTTGTTCTTGTTGTTATCAGTCCAAAAATTTTCGTAATCTTGTCTTGTTACATAAGGTTGTAAACAATCATCGTCAAGATTGTTCATATCTTCTTCTAACTCCTCGAAGTCTTCTACATCTGGTCCTCCTATAAAGTTTTCACTTTTAAAACGGGTTTGAATTTTTTGGTCTTCATTTTTTATTTGTTTCTGATGATTTTAAGGGTTAGGGTTTTTTCTAAATTATCTTCTAGGGTAATGTTCATTTTTAGCCTGCTCCAATTCCATCCTCGAGATTTTGTTTGATATTTCTTTGATGATTTGGGCCATATCATCCATCTTGTCCTCTCAAGATCTTCCTAATCCATACGGTCCTCCTTGCTCCTTGTATCTCCTAATTTCTTTGTTTCCAGTATCGAATTTGGTTTTCAGCTTACCTGACGCCATCATATTTGATTCGATTTCCAAAGCATCGTCTTGAATTTTGGTGAGATCCACTGATGTTCTCTCCATTAATAAAAGGGCAAAATCAGGGTCAAAATCTCCAGCGAAAGTTACCTTTGCAACAGGTTGTGAGGGTTTGACCTCAGTGGGAATTTTGTTGTACAATTTATTGAAACGTTGAGTGAGCTCGAGAACTGATTCAGAGTTTTTCTTTCGAAGAGTCCCGAATTCGGTTAGATAATAAAGATGGTCTTTCCATTCACCCCACTGTCTGATAAAAGCATTTTCAAGTTCATTGTATGAAGGTATAGATCTGACTGCTAGACCTCAGAACCAGGTCCTCACCTGCCCCTCAAAGGTTTGAACCAAGAGTCTGGAATATACATCCTCATGTTCTAACCTAAGAATGTTAGCGAACTGATTGAAAAAATTTATGTGTTCAACTACCATCAAATTGCCTTCTCCTGTGAATTTGGCAATACTTTTCATGTAATTTTCTGGCAAATCATGGAGAGGGACAGGTACAATGAGAGGGGCATATCTTGCAGCAAAATTTGCAAATATTCGAGGAGGCAATACTTGACCACCTGCTCCTTCTCCCAGACCACCCATGACAGCACCTCCGGCCTGACCCGCTCCAGCTGCGACCATTGGGGCTTTAGCGAAAAACGTTTGGGGGTTGCAAGGGAGGGTCTGAAGGAAAGGATTATCAGTGGGGATGAAATTTGAGAGAAAGGAGATTTGATAATGTGGATTGGTTCCTTCATAATCACAAGGTGAAGATATTGAAGAGTCAATAGAAGCGGAATCAAGATATATAGGGTAATGGTTTGAGTTTTGAGAGGTGGGAAAACGAACCTCGAGGAGTGAGGGGGAGTCAGTTGCAATAGAAAGCGAGGTGGACCTTCACTTTCTATTGGTATGGGAAGAAGCTGAGATAGCCTCGGTCCTAAAAATAGGTAGAACCAAATTCGATTCTAGGTTTGTAACGTTACTATTAGAGCATTTCCTGTTAGGGGATGGGGTACTTGATTCGCTTTGTTGATCTCCAGAGTCAGACTGTGTGGATTTAAGTTGAAAAACTTTATTCACAGATAAGGCATTCTGCCGAAAATGCTTTATTGATTTTAGAATTTTTTCAGGGTTCGAAAAAGGCGAAACCTGCTTATCGTCTGGATTTCTTCTAGTGTTCTTCTGGTTTAAAGCTAGTTTAAACAGCGTGGAGTTGCCAAGTGAAAGGTAAGGGTAGCCTTAGGAGATTTCCAAACTTCATTCACTACCAAAGAAGGAAAGTTTCAATGTCGTTCTTCCCAGGGAAAAAGCTTTGTTACTCCGTTCCCTGACAACGTCGCCAAAAAGATGTTGTTCCTGAGTTTATACTTTAAAGCTCTAAAGTATACTATCAAGGCATCTATAAGATAGAAGGAAAGAAGACAGAAACTGTCAGCTGATTAAAAAAAAAGGGTTAAAGTCGGTTTCTCAACTGTCTCTGTCAGAGTTCCCAGTTTTCCTGAACCCTGATATCTCTTTCAATTGTATCCCACAGACGTTCAAGTTCAACCCGATTATTTATTGTTTGTAATATAATATTAAATAAATTTAGAGCAATGTTGGTTTGATCTGAAATACCGGGTTCAACGTTAGGCTGTCTTGTAACTGGTACTGTTATGAAAGATAAAAGTAAAAGGGGATAATATTATGTGTTTTACTTTTAGGCTTAGTTATCTCTAACCCACAATGTAAAAAGGATGGGGTTAAAATACGACTTAAAGAAATGACTAGATTAAAGGCCATTTCCTGTATTTGAGTTAAAACTTAAAGAAAAGGAAACATGCATAATGTGAGAAAAACATAAAACTATTAACAAGGTGAGGCATCTTTTTCAGAGGAATCTCACATTGAAAAAGGAAACTATAAGGAAAGAAGAATATTAAGGAAGAATATGAAGTTGTGATCCAAACATTTCAGGCCTTGTATCAGTTGATAACTGATATAGAGGAAAGGCTGTAAATGATATGAATAACAAAGATACCTATTTCCATAGTAGAAGTTGTACTAAATTGTAGTAAAGCATTCATTAATAAAATACATGAAAGAAATATGAAAAGATAGAGAAACACATAACTCAAATTTGGCAAGATCCAAAATCTTCAATCTTCTTTTCTATTAATTCATAATTTTTTTATAGATGTCTTCGTTACAATGCCCTTTTTAGAGAAATAAAAATCCGCTGGTCTCCTCTTCTTTCTTTTAGGAAAAGAAAGAAAAATAGTTACAAAAACTACAACATTAACCATTGCGTGATTAACTTTCCATCTGTTTACCCTTCCAAAAGTGTAAATTTCCGAACGAGACTTCACTGTTTTGTTGAAGTCTCTCCCTCTTTTGAAGCTGTGCATTCAACACACTTCTCTAAAAAGTGAACAAAAAATCCTGGGTGGTGTCGGAAGATCTTTAGTTTCAAATAAGTAAAAGTTTCTCTGTACCTTCGGAAACTGATCTTCAAAACTTTTATCAGCGAACTTGATCATTTGCAATTTCAAATTAGGCTATACCAACCATCTGTCTATCTGGTCCATATTAATTTCTCTTAATTGTGAAATTTCTGCCTGAACCTCCTGTAAACTCTCTTTGTAGGCTGACCGTTGTTTCACAATATTTATTTGTTGTAGTAGTTCAGAGCAATCATTCCTTACAATTCCCAATGCTTGCTTATTCAGAGAATCAAAGATTCCTTTGCAGTCATCCTTGATTTCTTTGACCAATCTCTTGTTCTCAACTATATTTACTTCCCATGCCTTTAGCATAATGTCTCCTCTTATCTATTTTGTGACAGAAAGTTTTAAATCTATTGGCACCTCCCTATTCCCTGAACATGTGTCGGCTTTCTGAAAGGCATTCCTCGCTGCTTTAGCTTCTTTTTCTAGTGAACCAATGTTATCGAGAAATCTGCTTACCTCTTGAAAATAATGCTGGATGATCTCTATTTTGGAGATCAACTGTTGTTGTTCAGTTCCCATCTTTATATGAATTTCTAATGAAAGGGTTTGAAAATATTTTAAATCTACGACCCGGCCTTCTGTCAGACTTAACTTGACCTACAACTGATTTACAAGTTCCCTTTGTTGAGAAACTTGCACCTGACTCGCTTGTATTTTCCGGTTCATATCATTAAGGCTAGCTTTAAGTGACTGAATTTCTTGTTTTTCAGTAGTTCTGGCCTGCTCCAGACTTTTATTGACTTCTTCTTTGATACTCTTCTCAACATTTTTTAACTGATCTTGCAGTTGAGCTATCATGTGATTACTTTTCTTTATTCTTGTCTTCATGTTTTCCACAGTAAAGAGGTTTTCCATGGCCATGGCCCCCATAGAGCCTGCTATATTTGTAGAAAATTCCTCCTCTTCCATTTTCTGACCATCAATTAAGACCTTGTGCTTCTTTACCATTCCCCCCTCTCTCATATGCATTTCTTGCTTCATAATAGATTTCCTTTTCCTCCTAAAAAAATAATCTGAAGGGGGAATTTCATCCCTGGAAATTAGGTTAATGTCACATACATATATAGCTCCCATTTGTGGGAATCCAAAGGTGGACTATAGAGGGGTTAAGGAAGTTATAGGGCTTCCTAACTCTGTAGACCTTGTTTCTCCCACAATCTCAGGTATAACGATATCAACAGTAGGTGATGAAGGAGGGGTGGACCTACCGATTTCGGGAGCTGTCCTGGGCCTCCTCTCTACTTATATCTCCGAATCTTTTGTCTGTAAGGCCTCTTCATTTTGTGAAGAGCCTTCAGTCTTATGAGGAAAATATTCAGGATTGTCTTTATCTTGCGCTTCTTTCCCGAAACCTAGAGGAGCATCTCCTTGTTCCTGAGAAAGGGCGATTTCTTCTCCCTGCAACACTTTTGGGAGACCGCTCCGTCTGTGCCTTTGGAAGGTCTGGAAGATAATTTGCAAGTCAGATGACAGTTCCTGTACTCTTTGTAATACTTCCTCATAGGTCTCAGTTCCCTTGAACAGGTCGTCACAAGGGACTCTTCGTGCTCATAAGCCTTCATATTACAATGGGACATGTGTTTTCCCACTAACTAGTAAGGATCATGCTTCCTATGCTCGAGGTTTATCAATTTAACTTCTTCCAACACCGCTGCTTCAACTTTGGCATGACCTAAGTTGAGCTATGAGAATTTTCCAATATGACTAGGAAAAGCTGGCCAAATTTTCTTTTGAGCCATTTTCAATTCTACCCCTATTCCACCTGTAACAATTTGGTGAGCCACCTCCCTACATACCAGTCTGTCAGGGAGGAATTTCGGAAGGGCATGTGGAGGAATCGAACACCCAAAAACTCTATTGTACGAAAAATTATCTTCTATGAACCAGTCGGTGATTGTCCTGAGATTTTCTACGACTGATTCTGAAATGTGGGGAGGCAAACAGTCATACAACATCTGGTGTAGTGGTATTACCACAAAATGACAAATTTCGTAGAATGAATCTTTGGTGTTTTCTTTCCAAATCCTGGAATGATATTCATGAATTGGATCTGGGTAAGTCGGATTCCAACTCCAATTCATCAGAGGAAAAGGAGTTGAGAAGAATATAGCATCCATGAGGTACACTGACATGTAAAAAGATACCGGTCGGCCCTTTTCTCTAGCAGTCTGATAGTCCATGACCTCCTTTTCCATGTTATCGGATAGAATCTTTCCCCAATTAAAACTATAACCCTATGCTGCTTCATGTAAAAGCGGTACCCATTTTGTAGGGAAATGGGTGGGACTTTTCTTACTGAAAAGTATACACAACATCATTGCTACATAAATCATATATTCATTCAACAAGGCCATGGCGTAAACACCATGGGTGTCAGCCATAAACTTTCCCTCGTTTCTCAACCATTTTTTGACGATGTTAGGATAGTTTTGGTCTTCCTCGAAACATTCTTTCCTCTGAAAATTACTTACAAAATCTTGATTATAAACATACTTGGGACTAGGAGATAATTTATACATTACTTGTACATGTTCTGGTCTGAAAGAGCCAATAAAGACCCCTCGGCTGTCCAGAATGCTCCTCATCTTTACATCAGTTCGCTCCAAGGCCCAACTAATCATGTCATTATAGGCTATGAGTCATGGCTGTGCAACTATTTTGTGGAGCTCAGACTCTGCTATATCCCGAAGCTTGTTGTTGGCGTCATGAGGGAAATTTTTTATTTCGTAATCCAGAGTCTCGAAGATCTATCTCCAAGATTTTATGGAATCAATGGCATGCCGTGTTGTATTAGATATGACGTCCCTCTATGGACTCAAGCCTTCTGCGACCTCTTCGCTTTTCCTGGGTGCCTTCTTAGGTGCCATGAAATTGGTGATATATCAGAGATCTCTGCACAGAGAAATGTGTTTAAAACTAGGAAAGCGTGAATAGCTGCATATGTAAGGGATAGCTTATGAAGTTCAAAAAATAAGAGTTATCAACCTTCGATTTCGCATTTAAATGAGTGTACAGACACAGACATCAAAAAATAAGTTCTCTTTTAATGGAATGATATACCTGGAGATACGCTTTCATGTTGAAAAAATATCTTCACTTATCCGTTATCAATACTGCCGTATATCGACAATTTCGAAAGTGGAGTTTCGAAAAACACTGCACTCCTCAATTTCCAAAATGTGAAAGGTGGATTAATTCTCATTAAACTTGTTTTAAAAAGAATTAACCTGAAACTTAAACCCTGTTTAGAGATATACACGATTTCTCATTTCGGAACTTCGGGGATCCTGTTGTTGAGGGATAAGTCACAAGCAAACCCCGAATCGTGAAATTGCGAAGATATTAGTGTGGCACTAAGACACGTATTAGGGCTTAAATAAATCTAGGTTGATAATTAATTAACCTTTTAACTTTTCGGTAAAACAAGAATCGAGAGTCTGAGGGTTGAGAGTTTCGAAGCGCTTCAGCATAGAGAAAAACCTGAAACGCGAAAGATTAAGGGGAAGATAATTATTTTTAATAATTTAAGTAATTACGGGTTTCAAGAGTACTTCATGGAAAGCAATGGGAAAGGTAACCTTCATTTCTCCCCCCTTTTAAAATCTTCCTTTACATATAAAAAACTTTTCGGGATATCGATATCGGGAAAAAGGAAAGGCTGAGACTCATGCTTCAGGAAAATCTAAATCCTGAAAACCCGAAAAGGAACAAAACTCAGATTTCCCTTTGATTAAGGGTGGCTCCATGACTTAGGAAAAATTAAGCCTTGGTTTTTTTCTTTTTCTGAAGATAGAAAGAAAATTAAGCTTCGTGTCAACATTGAGGCTCCATCTAGGGATCTTGTCTCCTTGTGGGATGAGAAGAACCTGCAGATCGAGTGCCTTCATTGGGAAATGGAGTCAATAGTCTTAGATTCATGAAACACTAGAGTAGGATCTGGACACTAAAATGAAAATCTCTTCAAGACCAAAAATATGACTATCTCGAGAGGGATTTTCAATAAACTTCTCCTGAAACTGAGCTCAAAACTGTGTAAGATAATCAAGACCAAACTAATCATCCTATCAGGTTTCATGTGGTTCTGTTTATCTCAAGGTAAGTATTTGTGTTGTGTCTACTAATGATATCCCTGAAATCTATGATAAAATTCATCCGAAAGGAAGATAAATTACCAGAACGTCTTGTAATTTGTGTATGACAGCTTTTAATAGATACAAGGATATTGCTTCACTGCCAGGGAGCCTGTTCAGTACCCCGGTGAAGTTATCTGACTTCCCATATTGAATTTCCTTTCACCACTTCACTTTTTCAAGCATTTAAATGCTGAGATGAGGGCAATCAATAAATGAATTTCCTTTCTTCACCTCTTTGGACTAGATGGGGGCAATCAATATTGAATTTCCTTTCACCATCTGTCCGTATTTATTATTTTATATTTTTGAAGTGGGGGAAATCAACGAGTGTACAATATACTAGGGAAGATTATATATTTTGAAAAGAATCAAAATCTGTTAACTCATTTAGATAGTTCCGGGTTAATCTTCTTTCCTGCCTTCAAAAATCATGGGCTTCAAAGAACTTCTTAAGGGAAACCTTTTGAATTTTAGTCCAGGAGACTTCGTTGAGTAAAAAGAATTAGTTATTCCTATTAGGATAACTAGTAAGGTCAGGATTAACCTAGGCATGTTTGTGATCTAGTTAAAGGCAAAGAATTTTCCTAAAAAACACAACCCATGCCCTTTCTTGAGATTTTGTTTGAGAGTTTTCAAGACTAGAGTGAGACCTCTTCTGATGCCAAGAAAATTTTGAGGTCGAATCCCCATGGTTAAGCAAGAAAAAGGGTTTACTATGTCTTAGAGGAGGGTAAAGAAGGGTCCCTATATATATATATATATATATATATAACAAAATTAGAATGAAATCATTTGCATTTCTCAGAGACTTTACCCCGAAATTTTAAGATGGAATCTCATACCTTTATTAGCTGCTATATTACCCATCTGAAGATTAATCATTCATTACCTTTGTCATTGTGAGATACTCAATAAGAATACTTGCATATTTCACCTTTCGGCATTTCGAGTTTAGCTATCTTGTGAGAAATTTTTTCTTGCGAATAGCATAAAATTATAATCGTTAGGACACGTCAAGAAAAGAAATCCTCCCCCTTTTTTTTATTTTTATTTTTTTTGAATCTTGTACAAAAGCATGAAATCAAATCTGTATGTACAATGAGAATTTAAAAAACATATTATTGCATGAAGTATTTAAGATGCCGCCCATTTACAGGGGTGCTGAGGATGTCTCCATCCAGGTTTTCTAATAACCAAGAATTTTTTCCCTCCGAGGTGGAAATTATGTACGGATCGGACCAGATCGGATCAAATTTACCATGTTTTTCGGCGTCCTCTTTTATGGCTTCCCATTTCAAGACGAAATCACCAGGGAGGAATTATTTATCTTTAGCCTTTTGATCAAACATGGCCTTCATTTTATCTTGATATCTTTCTAACCTTTCATTTACTTCGGCCCTATTTTGTTGAACTTCGACCAACTGGTTTATCCTTCTGGTAACATCATTGGGTTCTTCATTTGAATCCCGCTAGAGCTTCATCACTGGTAGGGATACGTTTATTGGAAAAATGACATCAGTTCCATATACCATCTGGAAAGGGGAAATCCCAATTGACCTTTTAGTACTTATTCTGTTGGCCCCAAGTGCATATTTTAGATGAATATGCCATGCTTTCTTATTTTCAGCTAAAACATTTTTTATCACTGCAATCAAGCTTTTGTTGGATGATTTGGCTAGACCTTTTCCTTGTGGATAGTAAGTTGTAGAGTGTCCTAGTATGATGTTATATTTTTGGAATTTTTTTATCATGGCCATCGATTTAAAATCTTGTGCACTATCAATGATATTTGCCTCACTCAAACTAGCTTCTTGATTCCTTGAAAAATCCTTGCATTTCCTTTCTCATATTCACATGCAAAATTTTTCTCATAACATTTTAATTTTTCCTTGTGGCCATCCAACCAATACATACCCAACAACACATCATAGGATCCTAGGGGTAGGATATTCAAAATCGCTTGAGTCCGCAGTCCATACATCTCAATTAGACAAGCTTCAACTACCTCATCCACTTTCCTCTTTGTTCTAGTGTCTAACTAAAATAACCATGCTTTAGCATGGTTCTTTCTCTGTAATGAACATGTATCAACCACTCAAGGTGAAATATAACTAAGATTATATCATGAGTCAATTAAAACAGATATTGGTCATTCATTAATAACACCTTCCAATTCCACCATAGAGGCTTGGTGGTTTGCTTGCTGATTTTCTACCGTTGTGTAGATTCTCGATACACTCTTAGCTGTGTCATTGATTGTAGCTACCTCCTGTACATTGTACACTGTTTGATTTTCATGTTTTCGGTGGGGACAATCCCTCAATAGGTGTGGTTCTCCACATCCCCAACATTTCAAAGGTCCTTTATTGGGATCCACTACTCTTTCTCTTTCCTTCTCTGCTGGTTTATTTCAACTTTGGGATGGAAAGTTTCATTGGTGCACACTCTTGCTTGACTGACCCAACTATGCACCTTTCCCCGAATTCTTGTGGGGGAATGAATTGAATCCCTTCTTTTGGAATCCACTCTTGTCTTTTCTCTTCTAATATTTTGAAGACTCATTCTTATGCTTAGACTAGTCATAACAACATTTGTCCTTTCAAAAGGTTTCCTCCAATGTTTCGGGTTTATCAAACTCAATTCAATATTGGTAGGATTGTGGTAACCCACTGAGAAAATGTTGGATTCTCTCATTCTCAACCTTGAGGTAGGGAACATACCTCAATAGCTCCATAAATCTTTTAGCATACGCATCCATGGTAAGTTGTCCCATCTTAAGATCATGGAATTCTTTTATTTTGTTGTCATAATGCTTTTATGATATGTAAGCCTTACATAAGTATTTCTCAAGCTGTTTCCATGTCAATTTTATTTCCTTTAGCCCTTTTATTTACTTGAGGTTTTCTCACCAAACGAAAGCCCCTCCATTCAGGTTAAATACTACAATCCTTTCCTTGGTGTTATCAAAATAATTATTCACTTGAAAGTACTTCTTCAATCCAAATAGACATGATTTCACTTCTTCTCCTTTCTTTATCTCTCCATAAAAGGTAGGAGACTTAGCCTTCTTGAATTATTCAGTTAGAGACCTTTGAGAATTCTTCCTCTTTCTCTTCTTAAGAATGTTGGATTTCATGCGAATATTGGATTTTTCTGTTGAAGATTCTTCCATCTAGATGACTTCGTGGAAACACCTCCATTCGATTCACCTTTCTTGTAATGCAGATGATTCTTTTTGGAAGAAATCCTTCCCACATTTCTATGAGCCAATCCATGATTTTGAGCATCCTAAGGGGTTTTCAACCTCTTTGACTACTGTAATTATGCATTTCTAGGGCCCTGTTGTAGAATTTTCTTAATTTTAGATAGGCTCTACAATAACATCACATTCAACTCTTCCTGCTTGAAATGGGATCTCATAAGTCTCTCATTGTCTACCTTCATACTTCTAATGATGATCATCAAATATGCAGGGGTTTCTCTATCCCTCCAACCATCAGATTCTTCATCTCTAAGATGCGAGGTGTCATCCATTCTATGTTTCACCATTATCTTATGTTATCCTTTAATACGTCCTACGTGTTGAAACAACAACTAGCATTAGCACTTTACGTCAACATTTAAAAACATGCATTCTAGACAACATTAAATATTTATTAGACAGTCTTAAGAAGTCTTGGTGACCCATTCATCCTAGAGTTTGAACTCTTCTCTGATACCAATATGTGACACACCCAACCCCCTAAGTATTATTTTAAGGATGGGCATTAAAGTTTCACTTTTTCCATCTATCTCAAAACCTATTCTTGAGCGTACCATCACCTTATATGCATCAAGAGATTTCCAATGACTATAACCATGCTCAATTCCGATATTAGGATTGAAATTTATGGCCTCCTAAAGTTTGCCTGGTTTTCATGGTCAAAATTCAACCCACTACCACCTGGCATCCATGAGGCACTTCATCACTCATTCCATTTGAAGTGGAAACAACGTGGCACCAACCTACTTGCCATAGTGGAATTTCTATCCACATAAGTCTATATTCATCGTCGGGCTTTACTTGGGAGGAGCACCAATCCATCCATCCCGACTACCCCAATGATGATCCACCTATTGGCCCTTTCTATATTCGATGGTCCTCGTGTTGATCATCCAATGGATCTGGTTGAGTCAGAAATTCTAGTTCTCCAACATGTTAGCACTCGTCCCTTTTTATGTTCATGGAATGAACAGGGGGACCCACAACAAACCTACGCTCGAGGTTACTTCTCCATCCTGCACTGACGATTGGTCCAAATATTCCTACTTTTTTGTTGTCATTGATGCTCCTAACCAATGCCTAATAGGTTGAAATTATATGCCCCGACGATGACACATCTGGGTCAGAGCTCCAGATCTAATCATCACATCCATGATGAATAGATAGGATCTAACACAACTATATCTAATGGTTTATATAGTAATAAAATGCCTAAGGACCTCTGGGCCTTCCGGGACCACTCCCATCTCTTTGACCACTCAGAAGGTGGCACCTGTCATTCTGATGAACACTCTGCTTGCCAAGATGGAATACCACATCATCCTCATGACAACATCTCCATATTTTCTGCCATGCTGGCACGCGATGTCATAATGACATCATCACTCCCTTTCATAGCCCTAAGTATGGTTTTTCGAAGATCGACGATGGGGGATTACGATTATGTTAGGAAAATATTGACGTTTCTCATCGAATCTTGTGCCATATCGTCGTCGAAACTCCCTACACGACTTCCATTTCCCAACTCTTGATTGTCGATGACGATACACGTCACATCAATGACTCAAATCTCTCCTTTATTGATTTAACCAAATCGATGGCTATTGTTCTTTTGTCAACTTGAATTGTTGTCGAACTTTATTCCAGTCCTAGAACTTGGTCCTTCCCAACGATATACCCTTGTCACCAAAGGGTTGAGATCTTTTGATCCGTTGGATCAACGAATGTCATTCTTTCTCAAGTTATCACGAGTTCCTCTACGATTTGACCTGCCAACTCAGGACTTAGTCATTTTTTTTAGTTCTATAGGATTTGGTCCTGACCTTCAAGGTTTGAAACCACTATAAGGCTATTAGAGGTTCTTTGATTTTAAAAGGGGAAGTATTGCATGTCCTACAAGATTTCCATACAAGGATACCAAGTACTCAAGGGTGCATACAGTCTATACTTCTTTATTTTCACGATTTATTAGATTCAATGAAAACCATTATAAAGCATTCTAATTTCTCATGCATTCATATCATTTATTATAAATGACCAAGTTTCCCTTTAAAATAAAAAATTTATGCATAGATATATAAATACATCATTCATTTAAAATTTTAAGATGTAAGTTGAACAATTATCTGAAAAGGAAATTTTCCAAAGCCGATTGACTGAGAGAGGAAGCCTTTCCTCCCAGCCTTATTCCATACTGTAGAGTACCTTCCTACAATACTCCACCCTCATTCCAAGCCATCATACCACCAAGGAAATTGACTCATCTAGGTCCTAATATTGTTATGATCCAAGAAGGCTACTCTCCTTCCTCCTATAACACAATATAAGTTTCCCACCTCCCACTGCGCTTAGGGTCTCTATAGGTTTATCAAGTGGTTTCTCAGTTGGTTTTCCTCTGCACAAGGGAGTCACTTGTCTACTAAATAGTCCCTAAAATATCCCCTCTTACTAGTGTCGGATGTCCATTAAGCACCAAGCTGTAGCCCACTATTTCTCCAACTTGGGATCTGGGTCTTCTTTGTTCAGGGTGATCATCAACAACTTAGACAAGCTTCCTATTTTCTTCAAGGAAATATATTCCTTTTTCTTCCCTTCCTCAATCAAAATTTATGAGTATCTATGTATGATGTGCTTCTCAGGCCATGATTTCAACACTCACATGCTTTGTTTTTCCTTTGGTTTCATTCTTCTATCTACATGTGCACCCTCGCATGCATTATTCCTTTATGTTTTTATTCTCTCTATTTTTTTCCTTTTTTTTTGCCTGGTGGTGTTTTCCACCTTTTTTCTCATTCTCAATCCCCATCATATTTCCGTGACTTCCTATAGACGTAACCTGCAGTCTTCTATTCCCAGTCTAAAGGGGAAATTTTGTGGTATCCTTCTATCAGTCATTCAGTTGGCCCTTCCCTCTGCAAATACCAACTTCCAACAATCATTAACTGTTCCAACCACCTTTGTGACTTCTTTTATTGGTCACGTATATTCATACAATTCTGGTACACTCGTAGGTGTAGATATATGCTTTGAAAGCATAAATTGGCTTGTTGTGCAAGCTTCCTATTTTCCTCACTGATACATCTCAGCTCCATTTACTCAACCGCCCAAGCAATCTCTGCTTTATCAATTTCCTTTGGTGTATCATGGCCATTATTGTCAAGGTTTTTCCTTCTCAATCAGTGGTTTGGTGTTTTTATTAAATAAAAACATAGTCATATGCTTAAGAACATAAATATATGAAGTTTTAACATAATTACAGTCTTGGGGAAAAACTAGCTGTTACATGCCACATCACACTAAGTTAGAGATATTATCTACTGAATATTAATCTATATTGTCCAATTAATAATAATTACCAAGTAAGTTGGGTCAATGTAAAGTTAATAGATGAGGGTTAAGAATAATAATGAAAGGCTTAGATTCTTATGCACACACAATAATGATATAGTATTATATAATATAATGTAATATATCATATATAAAAGTTGTTACGATTGTAATTCAAGGTGACTCCATTATTGAATTGGATTTGGTGGTCCACTTCATGAGAACATCATGAATACATAACATAATTCCATATATCCATAATAAATAATATTTTATTTACTATCCATTTTACATATTTACTTGACATCATATGAGATACAATAAATGTATATAAATACACACAGGGAATGATAAGTCATGTCCTTGGAAAACGTCATGACTTATCATAGAATTATTATTTACATTATAATGTTTATTTACATAATAACAAACCTATAACATATTATTACATGATAATAAATTTAATATACTTTAGGTCTATTACAATTCCCCCCCCATTAAAAATGCAATGTCCTCAAATCATAGGGAATGAGAAAATCTTATGATAGAATGACATTCTTTTGTAACTGCTATCGATTAGATAAAATTGAGGAAACAAGGTGATATGATAATCTAATCCGTGAACAATATTGGCACATCAAAAAGGAATCAATCCATCCAAGGTAGATTTTTTCTAGAACTCTCCTATGATAAGATTCTAGATATGTTCTTCTTTTTTGTTGACTTTGGGGAATATATTTCTTTGGATGCCTAGGAATTTTGTCCTCCTTAATGTCTAGTTTATTCTTGTCATGATTTAATTGAGTCATCATGATGATATCTGATGTTTTTGTATTTATTTGTGTGACAACATCCTTTGAATCACCTATGACTTTATTAGTGGTGATCGATGGTATGTCAACCTCAAATAAATCTATGGATGTTTCTTTATCATATAATTGTTTGTTGAGCTTGACTTTTGGAAACTCTTCCACTAATAATACTTCATTAGTAATCTATTTTTTAGTTTTGATCCCTTCTATTGAAGTCCCTTTATCTTCAATTTCAACTTTTGGATGTTGTTCCATTGATACAACTTCATTCATAACAACATTAGGTTTTTCCATGCCGATCAAGTCAGTGCTAGTTCCCTTTTCCATGGTTTGAGTTTCTTGTTTTTCCTTCCTCTTATTATTCAATTTCTTCATATCTACAAGTAGATTTTTATTATGATTTATCAAATGAGAAATTTCTCCATCTTTGGACAATAATTTTTATTGACATTTTCAGACTCTTTTTTATGAGTGTTTTTCTATTACTAATTTTTTGTTGTGACTATTTAATTTGTTTTTGAAATTAACAAATGTATGTATCTTTCTTCTCCAATTCTGTTTGATTTTGCACAATTTCTTCATCTTTGCTAATAAGAATTTTATTCAATTTTTTTAACTTTTCCATTAATTCTGTGTGATTTTGTTGTTCATTCTGATTTGAATTCAAGGATAGAGAAAGGTTCTTTGAATTAATCTCTCACAATATTATTTTATTGGTAAGGTGCTCAAATTCTATGTACTTTTTAGCCACATTCATGGTAAAAGTACTAATAGATTTCAACCAAGAGTTCCCTAAGACTACATCAACTTCCTTGGTTTGTAACACAAAAAAATTGCATTTTGGGGAGTACTCATCTATGTTTAATTCTAAATTATTAATCTCATAATTATACTCTTGTGTAAGAGATCTTTTAACTTCCTCTTTTACCAGCTATAATTTATTTGCGAATTTAATATCAATATTGATCCAATGTTTAGTGAGGTCGATGAAAATTCTTACATTATCATTTTGGATCCTCTCTAACATACATATGAAAATACTGATGGTTTGAAAACATCCCAGAAATGAATTGAACCTTATTTTCCATTTCAACTTGGTGAAATTACCTCTGTAAGAAAAAGTTACCAATGTAATTGTTTTTTGTCTCTATAAAATTTTATTTTATTTGTAGTAGGGAATACCATGGGCCAATGGTTTACCAAAACCATGGGCCTATAAACCACCAATGATAAAACAAAATTTACTCGTCATTCTTCTTTGGAACTTTTTCTTTAAAATTAATTTTCTTTGCCTTGTAAATGGAAATTAACTTAACCAATCCCAACTATGGAAAATTTCCTTGAAACTTCTTGGTGTGCACTTTTAACTTTTTCTTTTAAATTATATTTTCTTACCTTGTAAATGGTGTTGGCATGCAGTGGGAAAACCCAGGGTTAATCATTAATAAAACAAAAAAACCTTAGACACAGGCCCTTTCTTCATCACCTACAAGCAAGTGAAGTCTCACTCGAGGCATCTAGAGGGGTTGCAGGAACCAAGGTTCTATAGTGATGAGGGGAGGTGAGGAATTCAACATTATCCATTCATATATTGAGTGCACATTTTCTATTACTTAACCTTTCATTATCATTCAATATACCCTGTGCGTGACATTAATCCACTTAACATTTATTCATTCATCATTAACCTAAGTGCGCATGACCATAACAACATATAATAGTGACATATTCAGAATACTAGAATTTTATTTTCCTTACATAGTAAAAGTAAAAATAATATGCATAACATACAAAAAAAACACATCACTACACAAGGTTTTAACGTGGTTCACCCTAAACTAGGCTACGCCCATAACGAATGAATTCTTATTTTATTTATTTCAATCTTATTACAGTTGAACACTGTGCTTACAAAAGATGTATCGATTAACATTACAATAAGATTTATCAGTGCGAGCCTAACTCCTGAAAACCTCAATCATACCTCAAAACTCCAGAAAACTTATCCAATTCTTCGGTCTTGCATACCTCATCCACAACTCACGAACCCATTCTCCCAAAAAACAATTACAATTTATATATTTACAATAGTGCTAATCCCATTACAATGTGGAGAAAATGTCCCAAAATCCTAACTATTTCCTGCCTTTTCATGGACTCCTGAACCTGTTCCAACTATTTTGTGTGTCTGTTGCTCCTTAGCCAAAATGTTGTGCGATCAGTTCTTGTACGATTCCCAAGACTTGTCCAAAATATCATGCTCCAATAGGCCCCCAACACTAATATGTGGCTCTTCCCAAGACACTTTATGTCTTCTTGTAGGTTTCCAAATTTTTTTGTAGTGTATTGCTAGCCGTTGCAACGTTTTCCTTAACTTGTGCTTCCTATTGTACAATTTCCTCAGTCAGTTTTGTAGTTAAGTGAGTCTTCAATTTTTCAGTGGTTTCCTATGCTACCTGCTTGAATGTGCCTTGAGTGGTTTCTAAATCCGATGTTACCTTATAGGATTATTCTTGCAATGCCTCAAGATTTTGCATGTGAGTGTGATGCTCCACCCTTAGTTGATTTATTTCTAAATATAACTTATTCTTTTCAGTCATTGTTGTTACCACCTATGCTAGAGGTAATGTACTCATTACTGCTTCAAACTTCTGCACCTTATCCTTCAAAACATATATCTTCTAACCAATATCCTACAACTCCAAATATCTAGTCAGTTGCATTGAAATGCCCATGCTTTTTGCATAGAAATTTGCACATTCTACTTCCATACTCTTGATGTTCTCTATGCTTGTGGTGGCCATATTTTCATTTTTCTACCTTTCCTCCAAGGGAGTGCTAGGTATCTTTTGTGCCTCTATGTTGGTGATATTTTTTTGGAATCCCTAAATGTCTTCGCTCGACTTTGTCACATGTTCCTCCAATAGGGTGTCTTACTCTCCTAGCACTTCTCGAATACTATGATATACCCCCTCGATCTCCTGTTTGACTCTCTCTACCTTTTTTTCCTCATCCCGCTCCTTCCTGATTTGGTCATATTATTCTTTCAACATGTCCCTATCCATGACTATCTTCATTAGTTCCAATGAGGTTGATATTGCATGCACTTGAAGTTCCTCTATCACATGCTTCTAGTAGGAAAACCCCCCCTCTAACTACACCAGGGTTTAGAATGTAGGCAGATCGATTGACTGTTTAAAAGCTAATTAATTCTCTATTCTACCCCAAACATACCAAAACTAATATAAATAAAGAAAAGAAAAAGGATATCGGGTGACTATACCTATAATCCCACGTCTGGTGATGACCTCCTCACGCTTGGAAGTTCCACTGACTGCACGCCTCCTCCCAAGGATGACATACATCCAAAGATTGAAAAATAGAGAACTACAAGCATGCTATTCCATATATAAGTTAGGGTTATATGTTATAATTTCAAGCATAAATCAATAAAAGTATTCAAGACACCATCATTTGGGACATGACAATGTAATTATTTTATTAATAACACAAATATTATACCTTTACAATCTAAGTCGTCCACCGTTCCACGAACTTGGTCTAGGATCCTTTTCACCAAGCTCCAAGTGCACCTTGTATGAAATTATTCTCTCAACCTTCTGATCTCTTCAAGGGAAGTGAATAGGTTAAATGGAGGAAGAAGGGGCTAATGAAGGTATGTTGAGGCAATTTCTCACAAAAAGGAAACAATATATTGGGCAAGGAGGGGAAGTGAAATCAGGAAGAGTTTCATTGTTCTTATGCTTAGATGTGAAATGACACCCCAACACCTCCTTTTATATGACAAAAGGATGGTTATTAGGTTGGGCGATGGGCTATAGGAGGTGGATTAGTTGGGAAACTACCAATAGCCCACCAATTTCAACAAATTCCTTGTAACTTTTTATTTTTTGCAAATTTTGAAAGTATACAGGGGCTATAATGGTGGAACATGCATATGTACGTGACATGTAGTGGTGCAACAAGCGTATGTATGTGCACAGTAATGTTGCAGAGAGCATACATCTTCTAAAAATTGTTTTTTTAAGAAGAGAAACTCAACAGTTCTTTGGAAAAAAAATCAAGTAAGAGGGCCAAGGACATGTATGCATGTGTAGAGAGATTTAGGGTTATAAAAGAAGTCCCCTAATGTGTGAGGTCAATAGAGAAATTGATGGCTGAAATACATTACAATATCTTCACTAATGTACGAAATCAAGTGAGCCTGGGACCAGAGTTCAGGAGGTGCCATCTGCAAAATAACAATTGTCTCTTTAAGGCAGGAATACCCATGCTCAGAATGAAATAAATCATGGATTCCAATCAAATACATTGCAGATCTATGTCACATAACTATACAATGTGTAGTTGTGAGCAATACACAATGGATCTACATCTCAAAATGAAATATATACAAATATAGTATCCATCTTCAAGAAGCCAATAACGCCTGATGGTTGGAGATGTGGCCTTCATAGCTTGAGACACAACTTCAAGATCTTCAAAAATTAGTTAGGAGTACGATAGGAGTTCATAAATCACTACCTTGAGGTCTTTGACGGCTCGTTGGGAAAAGACAAGAGGATATTGATGATCAGGCAGATAACTTCATCAATTTTGAATTAGGACTTGAATAGAATCTCTGGATGGCTGACTCATGAGGTCAAGAGACAAACTGCAGAAAGGATGACTCAGATTGGTTGAAACTTCCCTTGGACAAAAGAACGAAAGATGATCAGAATCAGGCTGCATGACATTGACATAAGTTCACGATAGAGGAGGCAAAAAAAACTCTCCATGTGTTTGGAAGAGTAACCAAACAAAGGAGGACACATCTCTATGTAGTGAGAAAAACTTCCTAAGGTCATACTAGATCCCAATGCTTCATGAACAAATGGAAGGATGTGGTTTGTCCAAGGGAGACTCTTTGTGCTATTGAAAAAAGAATACATATTTCCCGTCCCCTCTTTTTGGGATATTTTATTTTTTTGTCTTTTTTAATTTTTTAAAGATCTTGAAAAAGAATAAAATAATTATACATTACAAAGGAGGAACGAGTGTCGGAAGCAAGCATACTAGTTCCAAGCGCAAGGAGCATACTAATGATCAGAGCAAGGAGACATGTGTAGGAAAAGGACACTCATGGAAAATTACTCCATGGGTCAAGGTGTCAGGTCGCAGAGGAAAGAAGTGCTACAAGGCTTGCGTATAAGACATGCTTCAAAGGTTAAGTTGAGAGAAACATGGAGCTGACATTAGGCTAAAGACGCATAAATGAAAATGTGATTAAGCAAGACACAATGAGACCCCCTTCAATGTAATTTTTAGGAGACAAGAGAAGGTAAGATTGGTAGTTCTTTCACGTTTAGAGAGTCTGAAAAAATGTAAAAGAAGACCCAAGGGAGTACCTTTTTCATATATATTCTAGTCAATTCGAAAAAGGGTTAAAATTGCACCGAAAAGACATCTATTGAAAACCATTTTAACGAGTGTGATAACGACAAGATCACTCAATAATATTTTCAATTTTAAGGAGTCTGAAAAGAGATTAACTATGCACTCACAACCTTTTTCTGAGTTTAGTATCCTTAGCTTGAAAATGTATAAAAGTCACTGAGGGGAACTCTCCTAGTGAGACGAATCTCTCGAGGTGTACCTTTTTCCACTATAATCTACATGCTAGAAAAAGGGGTAAATTCATGCCAGTAGATGTTCTTCTGGACCAAATTAACGAGTGTGAAGGAACAAGGTCACTCGACAATATTTTCATTTTTAGGGAGTCTAAAAAGAGATTAACTATGGACTCCATGGGGGTTCCTTTTTCGTAAGTACTCTCTAAGGCCCGGAAAAGGTGATAAACCAAAACCAAGGAGAATGTTCCTTTTTTAAAGATTTAGTCCCTTAGGCCTGAAAAAGGGTTAAAATTACACCTGAGAATATTCTTCTAGAGAACCAAAGTTCCTAGAGCATACCTTTATTTGTGAAATTGACCGTCCAGACCGAAAAAGGGGTAAACTACCGCAAGACAGACGTTCCTTCAAATTTGAGTTTGGCGAGCGTGCAAGGAAACAAGATCACTGGACAATATTTTCATGTTTAGAGAGTATGAAAAGGGATTAAAGAAGACTCCAGGGGGCTAGTTTTCTCAGTTAATCCAAACAAGATCAAAAAGCATAAATACGGTATCATCGGATGTTGCTTTCGTATTTTAAAGAGACCTTGAAAGACAACAAAGCATGCTCATTTGGGAGTACCGAGGGCAAGGCCAAGAATGATGGTGCATCAGACAAATGAGGCTCAATATCTTAATCGTAACAGGACTAAGAAGGACTCTCGAGTCTATAGTCATTACAAACAACATGGATGCCAAAATGAAACAGGGATCTACCTAGGGCATCCATGTTAAGGTAGTCTCTACCACCTAATTACGACACTTATAGAGTAGTAATGAAGGTTTTGTGTCACTCTTTGGTGGGATCGATCCTATGGAAAAGAAGGAAAGACAACAAGATGCCGAAAGTGGAGGTAAAATCTTAACTTATATGCAAAAAGTTGGAAAAAACATCTTTTACCAAAGGATACCAAAAGTGACCCATCCCCAAAAGGTTACCAAACCAAAATAAAAAGTGTATCATAACATCCAATAAGATTTTCAGAATCAGAACCAAATGATTTCCAAGCCAGGAAAAACGACAAAAGGGGTCAAAAAAGTGGCAAAAAGGGCCAAAAAGTCTATAAATAGAAGCTGTCGGCTCATTTTCACCATTGCATTTTGAAAATTGACCAAATGGGCATAAAACGCCTTTGCTAAAGAAATTGATTCTGGGTGCTTCAATGGACAAAACGAACTTCCGCTCGAACCAAGTAAGTGCAAATGCATCCCTCTTGCTATTCAATTCTTCTTTTATGCATTTTTTTTTTGAGGGGCGCACACTTTCTTAAAAATGGAAACCCTGCATGTACGCAGGTTGTCCAAGGATAACCCATATATGTACTCAGGCAGAAAACACTCTGCATGTGTAAATACGCTATTGAGGCCAAAAACACCCGCGTACACCCTCAAAATCTTGGAAAAAAATTAAAAGGCAAGATCTAACTCCCTTTTATTTTCCATGGAACATGATGCATGTCCACTAGAGGGAGAGGGAACACAAGGACATTGATGTGTTGGTCGAAGAGGACCCTACTGCCATTGCTGCATTGAAACAATGTGGGATGTGGAAGTTCTTCCAGTGTTTGTTTATGAGGGCACAACCCAGGCTATTGAATGCCCTGGTTGACTACTGACATGTGGATGCGGAGGCATTCATGATAAAGGGACAACCATTGAATCCAATGACTGAGGACATATACTTCCTGACTGGCCTCTCGAGGAGAGGGGAACTAGTCAATCTATGGACATTTCCCCCTGGGCCTTTTAACATTGAGAACTACATTCAGATGTACTATGAGGCCGACACTGAGAAGGTAGGTTCTCAGGTGCCTATTCATAAGATCGTGTGTCTATCTTTGAGAGTGATCTTGCTACTTATTGGGTTGATTACTGGATCCGTGACCCTTCACCAGAATTCTCGGACACACATGCATTGTTCTATTCAGTGCTAGGAGTCACAAATATTTGACTGGAGTATGGCCATGGTCACATGCATGAAGAGACAGAGTGTTGATAGTGCAACAACGAAAAATTTGGGTTTGGCACTATTCTATGATCATTCTTCTTCTTTGAGAGTGCCCAGCCTTAGTCCTAGAGAGACTATGTGGGGGCATGTGGCCTCCTTCCTAGTAGTGTGTATATGGGAAACATTATTTCCACGACAGGGGGGAGGGAGGACCATAGAGGCCTTCAATGACACATTTTTTGACTAGTGGGCATGAAAGATTCCAATGATCGAGGACTACCCTTATGTTGGGATCAACTTTTCCAGGGATCTAGACATGCCCATGCTTCCCGGAGAGGAGAGAGGAGAGATAGGTAACATGTTTTTTTAATTTATTTAATTTTTAATTGTTTTCATATATATAACTTTTATGTGTGTATTAGAGTACTGAATTTCATGTATCTATTATGTACATATGTCGGACCAGTGCACCCAACAGAGTTCACGAGGAATCGACGACATCCTTGACCAGAGGCGGGACCAACAATAGTCGGGGGACCAGAAGCCGCAGAGGGAACTCTAGCCCGAGAGGCTGAGAGAGTTTTGATATGGGTGGAGTGCAACCTGATTGCGTTCACTCATACAGTACCCATGGTTGAGATCGAGGATCTCCCGACTTCTATGCAGCCTCATGTAGTGGGGGTGCCACGGACTTGGGTCTAACTCTTCTAGCATTTAGCCAACACCGTCGCTCACTATGGCAGGGCCAATTGGCCCTGATATTAGACAACCTATACTTTTATGTGCCGAGGGCACCATTGTATATTGTTTGAGGGCATAATCCCAATGATGTATACTGAACCTTATTTTTTAGGAATTCACACGCACCTATGTACTCATGACACTTTTGATATAGATATATATTTACATATTATTTGTCTTATGGATCACATGTTTTACAAATGTATGTACATGTGTATGTGTGTGCTTCTCTTTCTATGTCTGTGCAACATGCCAATCTAACACTTTATTAACTAGAGTATCTATCATATGATTAAATCTCCTAGGAACATGGATATATGTAATGTAATCAAAGTAATGTTCTAAGAGACGTACACTAACGAAATGTTGGTGCAAAGTAGGATCATAAACACAGTAAGCTCCATTTAACCGAGACACAACTAGTTGAGCATCTAGGTAGACCCGGAGGTGTGAAATGCCATGCGACAAGGTGTCATGAAGCAATTATGTCACTGCACTATACTCGGAGACATTGTTTGTGCTGTTACCTAGACAAATACCTTCGGAAGATAACAACTGGCCTCCATGTGTGAAAATCACCCAAGCTGCGGAAGCAAGCCTCTGAGTGTGTTGGCTAGCACCATCTATGAACCTAAAGAACACCTCTGATTCACTTGACATCTACCACAATGAAAAAGAAGACATAAATAACTACACATCCATAAAACAAAAAGACAAATAAATGTATAAGAACTACACATATGTACAAGAAGTCACCCAAGTGACCAACCTAAGAGTAATACTTCTTGAGGTAGATCCCATTTCTAGGCTCTGCCAAGGCATTTCCTTCAAATTCAACCAGACGGTAAGCACCCTTCTTCAAGACCTCTTTCACAATGAACGGTCTGAACCACATGGGTTTGAACTTGCCTACCCCCAGGGGATCTTTGTCTTGATCATAGACCAGGACAAGATCTTCTTCGGAGAAAATTTGAGGACGAATTGGTCGATCATACTAACACTTGACTCATTGCTTATGAGCCTCATTGGTTGAGGCTGCATCACAACGCTGCTCATCGAGCTTCTTGAGATATAATAGGCGTTCTTCAAGCGGTGAAGTGTCTGACAGTAATTCCACTACCAAATTTAAAGACAAGATCTGGAACTCAATAGGAAATACTGCTTCGAGGCTGTATACAAGTTGAAAAAGTGAGAAACTAGTGGCAATATTCACAAACATTCGGTAGGCCCACAATGTCGAGTACAACATCAAATGACAATTTGACTTGGAAGAATTGATCGTTCACTGAAGAATTGTCTTGAGTGACTTATTCACCGCTTCAACCTGACCATTCGCTTGTGGGTATTAAGGTGGCTAATTTTCTTTCCTCACCCCAAGATTTGATGTTAACTCAGTCATCATTTTGATTTGGAAGTGACTGCCATGGTCAGTGACAATCTCCTTTGGGATTCCGAGCCTTGATACTATCTAGTTAAAAATGAAAAGAGTCGTTGTTTCACCATCATTGTTGAACATTGGCATAGCCTCGACCCACTTTGTGAATTAGTCTACCACTATGATGATGTAATGATTCTCCCTGCCGAAAGTCAGGTGAAATGTAGTAAATTCAATCCCCCACTTGGTGAAAGGACCAACAATAATGATAGGAAACATGGGAGCAGGATGTGCCCACATCTTCCGAGAGAAGATCTAACATGAGTGACACTTCCTGACCATCTCAACACAATCCTTGATTAACATAGGCCAGAAGTAACTGACACGTAGAATCTTTTGGGTTGTTTCCAACCCATAAAAATGACCACCACAT
>JZKD02S0189499.1:99271-173194 GCA_000966675.3 Picea glauca | reverse complement strand
TTGTTCTTGATCAGCGGATTCCAATTCTTAACGACCCAGTTTTCTGTCGATTTTGGCGAGGGCCAAAGGCCCGTGAATTGACCCACTAGGGCCCGATATGCCAGGGACAAGGCGAAATCTTTTGGGTTGTTTCCAACCCATAAAAATGACCACCACATGCTCCAGTGTGGCAGTCGTTTAGAACAATCCCTTCTTCTTTGTGGATAAGGCACCAATGAAGAATGAAATCTACACCTCAACGATACAAAGTGTCATCAAGTATGAGATAGTTTCGTTCCCGATGGTGAATTCATCGATGCTCATCGTGGGAAGAAGAAGCGAGGCACTTCAGAGTCTGGAGATAGACTAGTATATCTCCATACTAGGGGTCTGAAGATATGATTAGAAAAATATCTCCTTTGATAGGTGATTCTTCGAGTGTGATATCACTAGACTCAACCGAGAGTTCCGAAATAAGTTCGACAAATACCAACGACCTTTTGGATTTCATAGAAACAAAATCCAAGTCAAATTCATGGAGGATTACAATCCATCTATTGATCTTTCTTCCAATGACCTGTCGTGTCAACACATATTGGAAAGGGTTCAGAACGACAATGACAGTGGTCTTGCGAAACAAAATGTAATGATGGAACTGCTGGACAACATGCACTTATGCCAAAGAAATCTTCTCAATGTGGGAATAATTGAGTTCTGACCAACTATGCCTCAGCTCATGTAATAAATAACATTTTCTTCAAGCATATCATCCTCTTGAACCAAGACCATGCCGATGGTTGACTCTGGAGCCAAGTACAACAAGAAATATCTGTTATAATTGGGAGGTCGGAGTAGAGGGGAAGAAGTAAGGGAACGTTTCAATGCATCAAAAGAGTATTGAGCGGCTTCATCCCAACAAAATGGGACTGCCTTTTTCAATAGACACATAAACCCTTTAATGATCTCGATGTAATTCGCGACAAAACACCGAAGAAAGTTTGCTTTCCCCTGTAAGCTCTGAAGCTGAGGTATTGCGCATGGGGGAGGCAATTGAACTTTCAGCTCAACTTTGAGAGGATCGACCATGATCCCTGTTGTCAAAACAATGAAACCTAAGAGACGACCCAATGTCACACAAAAACTGTATTTGTTAGGATTCAAGCGAATTTGATAGTAGCGACATTGTTCGAAGATTAGTCAGAGGTGTGTGGGATGATCAAATATCTTGTGAGAGCATGATGCTATATCAACAAGATATGCCTCGAATATATGTCTAAGGTCATGAAAATAAAATGACATGGGGTGCTAAAAAGTGGCTCCAACATTCTTTAGTCCAAAAGGCATCTTACGATATGCGAATGTGCCCCAAGGACAAATAAAAGTTGTTTTATGCTGGTCTTTGGGTTTGATCTGAATCTGGTTATATCCCAAAAAACCATCCATGAATGAAAAGACCTTGCAGCCTGCACATTCATCGAAAATATTATCGATGAATCGGTTGGGAAAATTATCTTTCGGATAGGCCTTGTTCAAGTCACAGAAGTCCATGCACACGCGAATCATACCTTGTTTCTTGTTATCCAGAAAGAGATTTGACACCCATTCTGTCAACTGCATGGGGTAGATAAAACCGGCTTTAAGAAGTTTCTCTACTTAAGCCTTAATTGTTGCCTCTTTTCAAGGATTTACTGGATGAGGATTCTGTCGGACCCGCTTGGCATCAGGATAAGTCGTAATTTCATGTTCGACAATTTTTGGGTATATTCCTGACATTTACTCGTTAGACCAGGAGAAAATTTCATGGAATTCCTTAAATAACTTTGTATAAATTCGAATCTCTTCGGGGGAGAAATCCACTCTGACGAAAAAATTCTCCACAATGCTAGGGGTTCTAGAGATATCTATGGGAGTCATTTCAGCGATACTTTCCATATCACCCTCGAAATAAACTGCGTGCATAGCCAGAGGATTAATAGGACAAGACCTACCTCCATTCATGGTCAAAACAAATTCGCCTGCCTCTATTCTCCTTAACTTTGAGAGGAAGTAATATCTGTGATGGAGATCATCCCAGGGTCTGTCTAGACCAGTCAATGCCTCAATAATCACCTCGTCAAAAGGCAAAACTAGGTCTAAAGGATCTGTAGTGGCATGAGAACCTTGAGCCTAAATAGGCTAAAGAATTGGATCTAACTCCTATGTGGGAGTTGGGTCGAGGTCAGTTGAAGCTTGCGAACAATGCTGTATGCAAATCCAATCGTGGACAAGGGCATGGCCATGCCAGGATTCCCTGTCCCTTCCATTGAAGCTGATGGGGAAGGAAGAGTCCACAGATAGTGAAAGTAAGTCATTTGAAATGATGACACTGAAAATATTTAAGTCCTAGGCTAGTCGGGGGAAACCGATATAAGCTTGAAATTTATAGAAGGTGTTCAGTAATCAAAAGTACCCATCAATGATGGACACAAAACAACCCCTAAGTTGACTATGCCAGGCTGAGGATTATCAATCATCGGGACTGTGGATGCCCCTGATGAAGGGTTAGGACAGGAAACAGACAACTAGTGAATGGTCACAATTCGACCCTCGTGCAGAAACAACAAGAGTTGGAAATTTTTAGCAACCACTGCATGAAATGCATAAGGCCAACTCCTCCCTAACAAAAGGTTGTAGTCGAGAGGCACATTGACCACTTCAACTTTGATGCACACGGTCTTTCCTCCTAACTGCACGGGGAAAGAAGGAATGATTCCATGTGGTCCTAACGACTAACCGTCGAATGTCGTGAGAAACACAGGCGACAAAGACAAACTGGGTTGGCCAATGGCCTTCCAACATGCCAACGACATCACCCAAGTCGAGGCGCCCTCTTCAACCACCATATGAAATATATTTCGAGTAAAATATTTCATGGTGTAAGCCACTACTATCTGAAACATGACGTGGTAGGGGAGATGAGGTTTCAAGTTGGCTAGATCAAGAACGATCGCTCCCGGGTTACAAGTCTTTGTTGATCCCAAGGCAGATAACAAAGCCTTTCTCTACGAAGAGAAACTTTGGAGGACTTCCAAAGCAAACATCCTGCAAGGGGTTTGTGCCAAATCTTCCACAACAAAGTAGTTATGGGCAACCCTCACATTCAGATTATGAGAATCTTTCTTTAACACACCTTTTGGGATGTGTGTCATTATTTCTCCCACCATCTTCTCAATCTGGAGAGGAACCGACAGATTTGTGGCTTCTTTTCCCTTTTTAGCAGATTTCGACATTCCATAATCTCGGGCCCTGGTCATTATATGAGCGTCTTCTTTCAACATGTAAACATTCGTGGCCAGGTTATTACTAGTAGACGAGGGGGGTCCCTGACTTCCCCCTTCCGCACAAGAGGATGTTGAATATTGATCCATTTTTTTCCCATGTGGAAATGGGTTCATCAACACAACACGTTGTTGCTGCGCCAATAGCTTCTTAGCCTCTACAAGTCGAGGGCACACATGAGTCAGGTGGTCCTCCGTGAAAAGGTTACACAAATACGTCAACTTCCTCTTCTTCATTTTTCCCCTACTAGCATTGTTAGTAGACTTTTTTCCCCCTTTACCCTTCTTGTTCCATTGTTACTTATTTCCTTCAGGATCTTGGTTGGCCTTCGGCTTTTTCGACTACACACTGTGTACATCTGATGTTTGGGTAGGGGGAACAACTGAACTGGGGGTCTGGCTGGCCGCAATATGTTGTATCGAAAATTATTGCAATCGATTTGAAAACAGATCAATGGAATTTCCTTCTGCTAAGCCCACAATACCATCGGCATGGGTTCGGATGGACCATGGCACATCTGAAAAAATCTCATAGAGCATGTATGACTGAGATTAGATCAGTTCAAGTTGTTTCTCTCTCATTATTGCCTCCTCCTCTAAAAACACTCCAGAATTTGCTACGTCCTTGGAGACACAAGGCACCAAATAATTCAGGAACCACTCCAGCAACAAAGTCGGTGGGACCTGGACCTTAATCAATCTCTTCCGACGTCACCAATCTCGGATGTGATTGGAGATATGGTCGGCCTTAGTTTTCTCAAAGTTGTCCAACAACTCGGTGTCGACATCGTATCTCACGGGTAACTAGAAATGGTTTAGGAGAACCATCGCCAAGTCATTAAAGAAAGAATACCTCGAGTGGTTGAGCTCAATATACCATTTCACAACACCCCTAATAAGAGTGTGTTGAAAAAAGTGTAGCTAGACAGAGTCGTCTCGCAGTGAGTTTGACGAGCAACAATAAGTGAAAGGTTGTCATGTGATCACCTGGATCTTTGCCAGGCTTGCCTTCCAATTTTGGAATATCCGAGGGAAACTTAGTCAGCATGGGAGGCCAACACAGATCATGACAAATTGGGTCATTCAGTAACCTCGAAAATTATGGTAGACGCAACGTCGCCAGAAATGAAAGTTTAGGTTGAGTACTATGTATAGGAAAAAGGGGTCTTGGAGTTTGACTAGCACCAGGTTTCCAGGCATCTGGTAGAAATTATGGCCTTGACCATCGTGTGGAAACTGTGTTTGCTGGGATATCATCGACTATCTCCCGTAAGTGGACGACATGGATTAGGTGGGGATCACTCCCTGCGTTGTGTTCCAAGTATTTTGGAAGGGTTTTCCCCTAGCCGATCTGACAGGCATGGGTATTGAACCCTGCTCGGGGTTCCATTGAGCATGGAAAGGGTTTCCCCTAGCTGACATCCCTTGCGATGGAACTGATCCCTTCCAAGGATTCCAAATCCCCTGAGAGGAGAAAACTCTTTTACTCAATCCTTGTGTAGGAATAGTACCCTAGCACACAGGTTTCTGTTGCCCAAAACCAGGGTTGCCCCCAACTGAGACAACAGTCGAATAAAAAGTGTTGTTCCCAAACGCACTGAACAAAGTGAACGACATAGATCCCACCTATGTAGTGTAAGATGAAGGTCCTAAAATGCCTGCTCCAAACAAGATGTAATTATCATTCGGCTGGATGGGTTGCTGGAAAGTACCATCGAGTGAGGGGGATGAAGGAGATATATGACCCCCACCATAAGGGATAACATTAAAGGGGACTGAAGTGACCCCAGTAGACCCTTTCACGGGAGCGTTTGAGCTCCCTTCCCCTAGACCCATGATCTATAAGGTGGAGTACGTAAGGACTCAGTTTGAATCGAAGTCGGGCATCCCATATGAGAATGGAGGGCCCATTTCACTTTGCATAAATGGAGCATTGGTTTTCATCGATGATGGTATCAAACCATTACCCGAGGTAGAGAGAGTCAAGACCACTGTGGTTTGGACTGGAAAAAGTGGGTTAGGAGGAAAAATACCCCCTGTGGTAGTAGCTGAAACATGAGTATGAGGACTCTCGGACAAAGTAGAAGCATTTTCTTCCATGGCTACTTGTAAGACTAATTGGTGCTCGAAAGGTGTCACCTCAGGAGGGAAAAATTGTACTAAGATCGATGCTGACAAGTTAGTAATCAGAGGGTTAGATGGCTCGAGAGATTCCGCCCCAAGGTCAGAAATAGCAGGTTCCTCTAGAGTCGAATAGTCTCCTCACAGAGCAATCTCAGGCACAATTTCCTACGGCCCGGTCGCTTCGAACAACCCTTTTTGGTAAAGTCTTTACTGTAACGGTGGTGGAGGTGGCTCCAATGCAACTGAAAACAAGCCTTGAAACCTTCATGACCGACGAAGCTATTGATATTCCACTTTATGAAAAGATCAATCGACACAATAAGGATTAACTAGCGTTTAGAAACCAAGCACACACTAGAAAAAAATCCTATAAAATAAATCAAGAAATCAACTATCTAGTAGTAAGAACAATTACGCTAGTCAACACTAGAGAAACTAACCAGTGCAAGTACAACTTGAACATGGAAGCACCCTCCAGGTATACTTTGCAAAGCATGACCCGAAGTCTACCCTAGGTACCACGTTATACCCCTGCAGTCTCTCGTGTAAGTCCCTAGAATATGGGAAACTAAGTTTCCAGCTCGGAGTTAGTCACCAGGCGGGTACAGTTGATAGTCAGGCGGATCGCAATGAGAAGGATAACAAGTCCGAAACCTATTGAGGGTATTGAAATAAAGTGGTCTGGAAGACAATTTAACTAAATTTTTCAAGATCTTGTAAAGAAAACCTAAAATGTACTTTTGCTTGACTACAAGCTACTTATGTTTCAATAAATCAGTTAAGAACTTAAAAAATAGACTCTTTTTCCTTTTTTGCAAATAACCAACTCTGACTACTTTACCAAACTGAATTTTTATTTTTTATTTTTATTAAATTGCCTTAAAGAGAAGCTGAAATAAATCTTTTTCTTTTTTCAAAGCAAGTGAAACGGGTAAAAAGAACACTAAAAAAAGTCTGAAACAAATCTTTACCCCATTGCAAATCGCATGGAATCACTCAAGAAACCAAGAAGGCAGATCTATAATTCACAAGCTTGCTTACAACCCTTTTAAAAGTAAACAAAATAAAATCAAGAAGACAAGTAAACTTAACTCTAAACCCAGGTTATGGATGTAAATAGAGACTCTGGACTGATCCAAAAAAACCCTTAGAAGTGTAAACGTCAATCAGGAAATAGGCCAACTCCCTCTTTTTTCCAAAATTTTTCTTGAAACAAAGATGCAGGTTGTTGCATCAACAACCTGTGTATGTACGCGAGATGTTTACTGAGTAGAGCACATATGTACATGGGATGACTCAATACAGGGCGTGCACACCTCTATAAATTTCAAAAAAATAGAAGATCAGATAGACTTACAAGGCAGGGACAACTAGTATTGCACTTGAAGGTGACTAGAATCCCTTGACAGACTCAGAAAAATTGACAAAAACTTGAAAGGAAAACAAACCAATCAAACAACCCAAAATCCCCTAAAAAACCTTAGAGGCTTCCCTAGTATGGTCGCCAGTTCTGCTAGTGGGAAAACCCCCCTTTAACTACACCAGGGTTCAGAATGTAGGCAGATCGATTAACCATCTAAAAGATAATTAATTCTCTATACTAACCCAAACATACCAAAACTAATATAAATAAAGCAAAGAAAAAGGAGATCGGGTAACTATACCTCTAATACCACATCTGGTGATGACCTCCTCGCGCTTGGAAGTTCCTTTGACTGCACGCCTCCTCCCAAGGCTGACATGTATCCAAATATTGACAAACATAGAACTACAAGCATGATATTCCATATACAAGTTAGGGTTAGATGTTAGAATGTCAAGAATAAATCAATAAAAGTATTCAAGACACCATTATTTGGGACATGAAAATGTAATTGTTTTATTAATAACACAAAGATTATACCTTTACAAACTAAGTCGGCCACCATTCTACGAACCTGGTCTGGGATCCTCTTCACCAAGCTCCAAGTGTACCTTGTATGAAATTCTTCTCTGAACCTTCTGATATCTTCAAGGGAAGTGAATGGGTTAAATGGAGGAAGAAGGGGCTAATGAGGGAATGCTGAAGCAATTTATCACAAAAAGGCAACAATATCTTGGGCAAGGAGGGGAAGTGAAATTGGGCATAGTTTCACTATTCTTATGCTTAGATGTGAAATGAGACCCCAACACCTCCTTTTATACGACAAAAGGATGGTTATTCAGTTGGGTGATGGGTTATAGCAGGTGGATTAGTTGGGAAACTACCAATATCCAAATTTCAATGAATTCCTTGCAACTTTTGCAAGTATACATGGGTTGTAATGGTGCAGCATGTGTATGTACGTGAGCTGTAGTGGTGCAAAAAGCGTATGTATATGGGCAATGTTGGTGCAGATCATGTACATATTCTAAAAAATGTTTTTTTAAGAAGAGCAACTCACCAGTGCTTTGGCAAAAATTGCAAGTAAGACGACCAAGGCCATGTATGCATGTGTAGAGCAATCTAGGGTTATAACACATGCCATTATAACTCATACAAAAATTTTGTAGGAAACTAAGAGACCACTAAGTCAATATGAATTAGTGACTTTTCTTGCTTCTTCAACTCTTCTATAGGGATCTCTAAGTCTCCCATTGCTATATTCATTACATGTCTTTCTCTAGGTACAATATAGGTCATCGATTTCACCTCAGATGTCTGCAATGTATTTGATTCTTTCACTTGTTGACCTATTTTTATTTTTTCCATTGGTGTGGTCTCTGAAAATTGTCGCAATGCAGTAATATGTGCTTGCATATTTTCATGCCTTCCCCCCTATTTTCTTTCTGCACACTCAAATGCCTCATCAGTTTCTTCTTTAAATTGGTCAACAATATTATCCAAATCATCTTTGGTCAGTGCTTGTGGATTCAAGACCTTCACAACCTTCCTCTTCATTTTTTGTGGCACTGATTTTCCTTCCTCAAGATCTTTCCTCTTCTCTCCTATGTGAGGGTATGTTTTTTGTGTTTTTCTACCTGTGCAATTTCCTTTTTCCTATTCTTCTCCTTCTTCTTCGCTTGATATGTATTCATGATCTAGTTGTTTTGTTTTTTGTTTCTTTGGCTCTGTTTCTATTGATGGGATTTTCCAATTGTCTACACAATATTCCATAATGTGGCCCATATCTTCCTCAGTTAACCTATAATGCGTGGGAAACCATTCATGATTCGAGTCCTTATTGGCTTTCACATACATGTGGTGGAACCCTACCTTAAAGTGTGCAACCAGATTGTAAGCTTCAACCACTTGTGGTGGTATGCATGGTGTACTCTGAATGCTTGTTTGAATCATTTCCTTATATATATATAAAAATCAACATTGTTGTCTCGCTGTCACACCTTTTGTGTAGTGTTGTAACCTAGGTCTGCACCGCTCCTCCTCCTCTCTCATTTCCCTATGAATTCATCAAAATTATTCCTCTTCTAGTTGGTTAAGTTGGTTTCCCATTACTAAGTGACTCAATTTTATTCATTATATTTCTTGATTGATTCTTTGCACCAAATTATTTCTTTTTTCTTGAAAGATAATTGCATGTCTGGTTTGAGTTTGAAATACTTGTCTTCATATTTTCCACTAATTGAGAATGCAGTAGGTCCACCAAGTATTTTGTATGCAATGGAGACATCTAGGTCCACCAAAGCCTGTGTATGTGTAGTAAGCTTCCGAAGAAAAAAACAACAATTAAGAGCAGTGGATTTCGGGTTTAGATTATGAGCAAACAACCAGGTTAAATTTCAATGATGGAGATCCAACAATCAATTCAGATCAAGGACTCTCATGCATTCAAAGTGTCAAAAATGTGTGGGGTTTAACATCAATTGGAGCCTCCGAAGTCTCGAAGGGTCAGAGCCCGGAAATGACACATCACTCCGAGAGGTCAGTCATTTAGGAGGTATCCATACTCTACATAGAAAAAATCCTGAACCCCGAAGGGTCGGAGTCCCAAACTCTGGAAGTATTTAATGGTAAAGATGTCTTAATATCAGATCAATTAGAAATAATCATGAATCAATGACTCCAGGAGATTGTCACTTTGGGAGATTCCAACCCAGAGAAAATGCAAATTGTCGAAGATCCAGAGACGCATGTCACACGTGGAACTTTTCTATCATGACATGTGGCACTCATCAGTCATGACATGTAGCACTCATTTAAATCATCTTTGGGTCTATCATATGTGTTGGGGAAATTTCTACTTTTGGCACACTAGTTCAGTGGGAGTTAACTGACTATTTCTATTTTATAATTTCTAATCTTAGACCATCACTATTATGCATGAATTCCTAATTATAGGATGTCTTTTCCTATATGAGTGAAGATCACTCACTCATTGATAAGATCATATTATGCATTGATTCTCATTCTTCACTATGTATCTCTCTTCCTTTTCTTGATAAGCTTTGTTTGTGTATGCTTTATCTAGATCTCATGTGCAGGTTTCCATGAAACACTTACATGGTATCAGAGCCGAGATGCTTGGATCAACATAGACAAGCCATAGAAGAGAAAAAGAGTTCTTGAGTAAACCTAGTTTCCGCAATCGTCGCATCCTATCCCTATCGAAAGGTGCAACGATTGGAATCATCTCAAGCTATCCCTGTCAAACGGTGTGACAGTCTCTCCCAGCTTATACATAGCCAAGGTGCGACATTGTCGAACTGTGTTATTCATCTGGGGTGCGACGATTAATTTTTTCACAATCGTTGCAATGTGTCCTTCTCTAGGGTGTGACGATTCATAAGCCCTCCAAAAAATTGGTTTTCTGCAATAACATTGTGATAAATTGAAATCCGCGACCTGGGTCGGGCGAAAATTTAGACCGGAGATGTAAAACATAGGGATTATCACGATCACCAAAAATCTCCAAAACCCACTTCATATTTTAGGAGATATAGTTGTTTTATCATATATATAGTTGCCATAGCACCGTCAGTTATGTCTCGGAATCCACGATCTGGGTTTTCAAGATCTTTTCAGAATAAATAGCAGGATGGAGGTGATGCAACTTATTCAATCAAGTCTAGTGACAATACTCACACTGTAAAACTATTTTGAATGGAATCCAAAGGTCACATTCCAACTCAAAAGAAAAGTACTATATAATTTGACGATGGCAATATAAATAGAACCTACACCAGCGCTTGAGAAGACTAGATGGGAGAACTGTAAGGATGAGGCTACATGAATACTTCTTGAGTTAATCTCCATTGATCTATGGTTACATGTTGCCACATGCAAGACTCCAAAAGAGATCCGGGCCACCTTGGAAGGACTCTTTGGAAAGCAAGATGAGATGTGAGGTCATATGCTTGAGGTAGAGTTGAACACCTTAGACCCTAAAAGTTTTGATAATATACAAGATTTATTTAATAAATTTAAGTCTTTGCTTTTGAGTTTTGGTGAATGTGGTATTGAAAAGTATACAAAAGAGAAACAACTTGTTCTAACAATCTTGGCCAGGCTAGGAACAAAATATGTTGTATATGTTTCCAATTTCCATTTTGGCAGATGTCTTTTGGACACAAATTGGAAAATGCCTATGATGGCTCAATTCATTGAGTCTCTCACACAAGAGCAGAAAAAACTCATAAATATGGGCCTCATGAAAGATACCAAAGCACATGCACTCACCATGCATGATGGAAAAGGGTCATCCAAACAGAACGAGAAGGAGGGATATTCCAAACCCTTTAATGATTCTTCAGGTTCCAAAGACTTTTCATATTCCAATAAGAAGAAGAAGGGAAAGTAGTGCACTTACTGAAATAAATCAAATCATGAAGAATCCACATGAATGAAGAAACATATTGATCTTATGGAACAAGCACTTCAACAGAACAATCTTGGAAACTTCATTCCCGAGGGAGTCAAGAAGCAGAAGGAAGAAGATCTTGCTCCTAAGAAAGGTAATCACCATGCTCTAGTTGCAATTAATTCCTTGTCTGATTCATGGATTATAGATTATGGTGCATCACATCATATGGAAGTGAAAGAGGAAGTTTTCTCTTCCTTGAGTCCATGCTCAAGACCCCCTATTCTCATGGGGTATGATACTCTAGTAGCAGTAGCAGGAGAAGGGAGAGTGGAACTCCACAATGGAAGTTTTGAGAATGTTTTACATGTTCCAAATCTTTCTATGAATCTTCTCTCAGTTTATCAAATCACTCAGAAAGGTAAAAAGGTTGAAATTACATCAGATTCAGTTTCAGTAATTGACATGCATGACAATTCCATCATTGCAATTGGTGAGGTGGATCACAAGTCAAGGTTGTATAAATTCACTAATTTTTATGACAATGAATCCTCTATTCCACTTACACATAAGGAGAGTACGTTTCATGCACCTCCAGTGAAACATGCATATACTCTTGTGCTTCCATCAGTTTTAGACATCAGAGATGATTCCATACACTCATATTATGTACATGGAAATAAGATAGTACAGCTAGATAAGAAGTTAATGCCAAAGCTTCATCAGATTCCCAAGAAGGCACATACCACACTTTAGGAAAAAAACAAATTTGCAGGGAATCCACTGGATTCGAGGAGGACTCAATCTCAACATGAGGAGCCTTCTCATGTATTTTCATCCTAAGAACCTATGATGTCTATGCATTTCTATATGGTTCAATATACTGATCCACAGAACCACAATAGGGTTTTGGGAAATCCATTATGGAAAGAAGCCATGCAAAAGGAGTATGACTCACTCCTACAGAACCAAACTTGGAATTTGGTTCCACTTCCAATAGAAAGGAAAATTTTTAGGTGCATATGGGCCCATAGGATCAAGAGGTACAAGGCTCGACATGTTGCCAAAGGAATTCATGAGATCCATAAATATTTCTACATCTTCATGAAGACTTTCAGTGAGTAGAAGTTTCATACCTTGCAGGATAATATTGAAGTGAAGAACAAAGTTGACTAGCAACTGTAATTTTCTTCTTTTGATACAGTATCTTTTGAGGGGGGGTTTTGTTCCCACGTGGTTTTCCCTCTTTCCTCACTTTTATTCAGTGTTCATTAGTTGCATTGTACATGAGTACCTAAAATGGCCTAGTATCCAGGACTCATTTTTTAGTCCATAGTGATGTTTAGGGGGGGTGTTGGAAAAAATTATATTTTCGGCACACTAGTTCAGTGGGAGTTAACTGACTAGTTCTATTTTAGAATTTCTAATCTTAGACCATCACTTTTATGCATGCATTCCTAATTATAGGATGTCATTGCCTATATTAGTGAAGATCACTCGCTCATTGATAAGATCGTAATATGCATTGATTCTCATTCTTCATTGTGTATCTCTCTTCCTTTTCTTGATAATCTTTGTTTGTGTATGCTTTAGCTAGGTCTCATGTGCAGGTTTCCATGAAACAATGACAATATGTACTATTTCAAGTGACATGTATCACCCTTCTTTCTGTGACACATCCACGATATGATGTCATGCCACCACATCACTTTGGGAGATTATCATTCCAGGGGATTTCTATTCACAGCAAACGTAGACCTCTGAAGACCCAAAGCGGCGAAGAGCCAAGGTCCGGAAGTCCATAAATGTTTAAAAATATCTTAATATTGGGTTGATTAGTGTAAGATAAGAATGAATTAATGACTCGGTGAGATTAACACTCCAGGAGATTTTTATCCAAAGAAAACCCAGTTCTTTGAATCTCCTAAGTGCCGAAATATAAAATTATTAAAATCTTAATATTGGGTTGGTAAGTGATTAATGTTGGTTAATTACTCCGGGAGTTCGGTCCTCCGGGAGATACATATACTCTACACTCCAAGCCCCCCAAACCTCAAAGAGCCGAAGACATGTGGCATTCATCCGTCGATGACATGTGGCATCCATTTGTTAGGACATGTGGCACTCATTTCATCCCCTTAGGTTGCGTCATCCATGCTATTTTTAGGTGACATATGTCACTCTTCTTTTATGACACACCATCGATTGTGACATCATATGGCCATGTCAGATCCATTAGTTTTGTCCTCTAGGAAATATTCATGCTCAGTATTTAAAGGCTCCTGAATGCCAAAATTGGCACCATTTCTAAAAATGGTTAGAATAATTCTAAAATCAGAAGATGGATAAAAACTTAGCAAAGGAACTAAAGTAGAAGGGTCACCTAGATCGCAGATTGCAAAACTAATTGACGACCACACTTGATTGCAGAAGCAGAACATGCTCGAACGTTAAAATCCTAGAGAGGTCCCGCAACCAAAACCACAATATAGCTTGAGAGGAACGTGGAAGTTGGTGGTGTATTGTGGAATTCAGAGTGGTGTGGATCCAAACCACCCTAAAAAAATTCCACATTCATGTGCTTATATCACATCTAGGGTCCAATCTGAGAGCAACACATGGCAACAAACTGGATGTTAAGCCAAATCATCAAAGGAAAATCACAAGGAGATGTGAAACACTAGCAGACCATGACCAATCCATCACAGAGAAAGAAATAAGAAGGGTCGGTTATGGTTGAGACAAAGAAGCTCAATGATAGTCAATAGGTACAGAACAAAAGTTTCAAAATCCGGACTGTACAACACCATAATAGGGAATTGGATAAACTGTACTCGAGACTACATAAGTAATATCAAAGACTCCAGAAAAGCACCAGAAGACCTACCTCTTTATCAAATAGATAAGTAGGGGGAAAACACTGGCAACATATTTAGTTATCTCGAGTGGCCTCAAACAATGTGGATGCATTCCAGTGCTCAATGCAAAACTCAATTCTGTCACTCCTAGAAATTTTCTGACAAATCTCAGTTCATTCCAGCGCATTCATCAGTTCATTTTCATTGGTAGTAGCAGTTTTTAAATTGTTTAGTTCAAGACTCTTTTAGTTTAAGTCATAATAAGTGGTCTTTTATGTGTGATAAGAACCACTCTCTTTTATTAATTCAAGTGTGAAGTATACATTACTATACTCCAACAGTTTCTAGTTAAGTTAACAAGTTGTTTTACAACTGGTAGTGTAGAGTTAAGTCTCAGTCCCAGATGGACGAGAGCCTCTATAACTTTGATAAATATTCAGTTTTTGTATGTTTTGAGGGTTTAGTTTTTGGGAAAGAAGATCAATACATCAGTTGGTTCAACCTTTTCTATGCATGGATTAAATCTCTCTACCTCGTGAATATACTCTTGATGATAGTGTTTTTGTCCAAATCTTCATGTGTTTTTATCTTATCTTGGATGCAGTTTTGGTTTTGTGCAAAGTACATTTCATTTCATTCAGTTATTGTATAACTTTCCTTTATTGATATGCAACCTGTGAAAAAAACTAATGCTTTGGTGAAGATTGGTTTTTATTTCAACATGTGGGAGTAATTTTTTTTTTTATACATGCTAAATGTCTTGAAATGATATTTTAAATATTAAAATTCTTGCAACAGATTATTCATTCAGTGGTTTGTTATTTCCCTTTGTTGTTACATCTATTGTTTCACTTGTCTATCATTTGTGTTCCACTAGCCAAGGAGAACCCTCATCTATATCATTTTTCCAACCCAACCATGCTCTTGTCTTGGTAAAACCATCCCTCTAACCGACCCACAAAAAAAAAAAAACAACCAATCAAAACTTGAGGTGGCCTAGCTCTTCCCTTTAGCAGTCAGGTGCAGACTTTAGGACCAAAATATTCCGGCGTCATTGTTGGGGAATGAAGTAACGAAATATATTTCCCTGGGAGAATGACAATGATTAGATCTGACCTTTGACGGTGGAAAAAGATCATACACCTTCAGACTTCCATCTTTCACCTAGCGAATCGACTAAGTAAAATTCACAAAAAAAATACTAGCTCCCATGAAAGGACTCAAAATATCCAAATTTGAGCACATCAATGCCACTAAGTCTCATCCTAACCCTGAGAAGGAAGTAATAGTCTATGAGCCAGAAAGGCAACTAAGAAAATCCACCTTAGCTCAGAGATATACCTCACCCCTCAAGGGTAAATATGCACCTCAAGAATCTGATTTTCTTCACAATCACAAGCAGCTTGAATTTTCTATCCCTGAGAATCAAAATTCCAAGGAACTTAAGACTCCTTCAACTCCTACCTCTACTTCATCATCCAGTCCAACATCCACCCCTATAGCTCCAATAAATAATCAGATTCCTATTTCCCAAACAATGGTTGTTAACATGATGGATGCCATAATTGCTGCCAGATATGATCCCCTAGTTTTGCATGTAGGCTTACATGCGGTCCCAGCCACAGATTACATGAAATATTTTCCAAGATATAATGGGGAATGTGATGTCACAACTGAGGAACATTTGGTATCCTTCTACAACTTTGCATACAACTTTAAGATTGACTATGAAAATGTGTGGATGAGGTTGTTTGTACAAAGCCTTGACAGGGAGGTAATAAAATGCTTTTGGGGCCTCCCTCCAGCATCCATTGCGGATATTGATGCATTAGATGAATATTTCATAAAGAAATGGGAAGATAGAAGGGATTATGTCTATTACATCACTGAGTTTGGGGCCCTTAAGAGAACGAATGGTGAGTCTATTTCTGACTTCACCAAGAGATTCAACAAGATGTGTGGTAGGATCCTAGATGAGATAAAACCAACTGAAGCATCTGCCAAGATCACCTATTCCAATGCATTTGATGCACAATTCTCTCTTATGTTGAGGGAGATAAGATCCACCACCTTTTTTTCCATGCAAGAATCATCCATTGAGGTTGAATCCAACATATTAGCATCAAACATGTTAAAGAATAGATTTGAAAAAGACAAGAAGAAATAGAGAGAGGATTCCCCTACCTCCTCTAACCCAACCACATCTAATACCAAACTTGATGATATTACCAAAACTTTGAAGGATTTGACATTTGACATAGCTAAGCTAAAATGAGAATCTAAAAAACCAAACAGAGATTTTCAAGGGGCTAGGAACATAAATCCCAACCAGTTTAGAAGGTTGGATGATTCCCCTCAAATAATGTAGAGAGAGAGGAGGAATGATGATGACCAAAGAGTAGTACCTCCTTTCCAAAACCACTAGATTGAGGAAGTGGATGTAGACAGTGATGTTGTGGATGATGTTGTTGTACTTTTCAATGAAACAAATTTTTACACCAGTCACTTAATGCATCAAGACTATGAGGTAGCACAACTTTCAAATCAGTTTAATATTGAGATATAGGAAGAGGGAGTTGTTCAAGGCTAGCCCAAAAATAAATATGACTTGATACCTAGAAAATGCACTCCCAAAACCACAACCTCTGAGAAGAATAGAAAAACAGAGGTTCCTCCCAAGACAAATCCATGTAAGGGTGCATTGGCTAAAGATCACCAACCTCCTCCATCCAAGCCTGATGTCCTTGAAGTAAAAGAAGTTTATAAACCACAAGCATATTTCAGCCTAGAGCATGAGTTGATCAAGATCAAGAACCCTGTACCTTTGTCAGAATTGTTTAAAAATGATCCTTTCAAAAATTCCATTATGAAGGTTCTACAACCACCTACTTCTGTTGTAACTTTTGATGTAATTAGTCTACAGGATGAAAACCCAACCATTTATGTGGGCCCACATATCGAGGATGTCTCTGATGCTTCTAAACCTTTCTACATATCTTTGAATGTCCATGAAAATATCCTACATAACTGTCTCATGGACTCAGGTGCCTCACACAATGTCATGCCTAAGGTTGTTATGGAAGAACTAGGTCTGGAGATCACTAAGCCCAACCAAGATCTTTACTCCTTTGAATCCAAAAAATTCAAATGTTTAGGGTTAATAAAAGATCTGGTCGTTTCTTTGGCACATTTACCCATGAAGAGTGTAGTGATGGACATCATTGTGGCTGAAATTCCCCCCAAGTTTGGTATGATTTTATCTAGGATGTGGGCCAAAAAGGTTGGAGGATCATTACAAATGGACCTCACATATGCTACCATCCTTGTTTACGAAGGAGAACAAAAGAGGCTATATAGGGAGGTCAGATTGGCATACATCGTCAGTGACCATTAGAATCCAAGCAATCACCCAATTTATGTTGTTGAGGATGAGATTGACTCATTTGTTTTTCATCTAAATGGTGATGAACCGGAAATTATAGTCGGCAAATGAAAAAATCATTCTTTGACATATCAACAGAACAAAGTGTGGAAGATGTATTTCGATGGATCTTCATCAAAATAAGGTTCAGGGGATAGTATAGTCCTCATTTCCCCATCACATGAGGTTATAAGTCTCTCTTATAAGCTGGAATTCGAGACTACTAACAATATAGCTGAGTATGAAGCTCTGGTGCTTGGATTGAGGGCTTCCAAAGACACAACCATTGATAGTTTGGAAGTTCTTGGTGATTCTAAGTTAATCATCGATCAATTAAAGAACATCTATCAAGCTAAGAAATATAGGCTCAAGCAATACAAGAAAGAGGTGTGGGACATCGTTGACAACTTCTTTCTGGAATTTAATATCTCCTTCATTCCTAGAGAGGCAAATCAGAAGGAAGATTCTTTGGCCTTAGTTTCCAGCACATTCACACCTCCCATCGGCCCAAATATCAAGTATCAGGTAGAAGTCATACATAGGAAAACCATACTAGAAAACATAAAGCACTGGCAAGTCTTTAGTGATGATTTGGAGCTGCAAATATTTCTACAGACCATTGAAGAATTATCCAGTATCTCAATAGATAAAGAGGGTGAAGATGATGAATCGTGTTATCAATAAACATCTCATCTAATAAACAAAGTGGTTGGTGACAACATTGTGGAACTTAAAATGAACCACATCCCCAGGGGTCTAGTGCCACTGGAAATGTTATTTAATAGTCATGATGTCTCCAGAGAAGTTGCCAGCAAAAATCAAGAAGAGGAAGTGATGGACTGCAACATTGGGACTACTGATAATCCAAAAATAGTCAAACTGTCCAAGGAACTACCTCCAGAACAAAAAGACAGGTATGAAAACCTTATGAAAAATTTTGTTGGTATTTTTTCATGGTCATATGCATATTTGAAGACATTTGACATTGATATCATCCAACACAAGATCCCTTTGAAGGCTGGTTCTAAGCCATTCAGACAGAAGATTAGGCAGTTTAATCCCGTGTTGATGTCCATAATTGAAAAAGAGCTGAAAATAATGCTTGATACCTTAATTATTGTGCCCTTGAGGTACTCATATTGGGTGGTGTTGGAGGAAAACCAAATTGGAAAAGCAAGGTGTTTTTGTGAAAGAAAGCATGCACGAGGAAAGTGAGAGCTGGAAGGAAGAGAAGCACGTGTGCATGCAGAATAAGACCTAACAATGGTATGATTAGGGTTTTGGTATTGTATTGTAACGACTGAAGAGACGGAAAATATATAAATATAGATACTTAGGTATCATAGGGGGTTTGGGGGTTTTTATTATTGTTTTCTAGAGGTTATAGAGATAAGTCGTTATTGTAAGAAGCGCTATTGTAGCAAACCGATATGTAATATTTTGCTGTAGGATCTATTTTGTATAAGTTGTTGAGCTAAAGGAGATGAGGAAGGGTAGATATTGAGGGTTAGAATGTAGGTTGAGGAGCCTGGTGCGATCTAGTCCACCTTATATAGATCTTCCCCAACTGAGAAGAGTTGTAAAGCGTGCGGTGATGTAGATGCAAAAATACTATAATAAAAGAGTTGAGAGCCAAATCTTTGTGGACGTAGCAAAGGAGGGGGTGAAACACAGTAACATATGTGTTATTTGATGAATTCTTGCATAAATTTATTTGTCTTCAGTAGCTATCATTATGCTTAATGAATGAGTTATTAAATTTCTTGCTTATTCGTCAATGATAGTATATTACATTTACAAGTTATAATAATGGTTCAATATATCATTATCATATCTCACACTCAAACCTAGGTTGTAAACACATGAGTCTTACAGCCACCCATTAAATATATCTCAGGTGAGACTGCACAACACATTCTGTGTGTTGTGTTTCCTTTTGGTTTACCAAGAGGGACGGTAGTTTTAGAGGCTTTGTTGGAAACCCGAAGAGACATGAACCCTGGGTCAATAAACTCAGACAGAATAGAATATTAGTTAAACCAACAAATGGTTTTGTTGTCATTGGTAGGAACAAGAGAGGATTGAGTAGAGGGGATAAGTTGAAGATCTGTCAGAGGTAGATCAAGAAAAAATTAGGGTAGAAAGAAATGAGCCATTATAAGGGAATGTTCAGACCATGGAATCCCACAAAAGAAGAGATCGAAAGTTGGTTAAGAAAAAAAGAGCTGGAGTTTGCACAGAAAGACAATAGAAACCCTAAACTAACACCTCGCAAATATCTTGAGAAATACGTGTTTATTGATTTACACAAAGTCTTTTTATGTGATTTTCCACATTTATTACAGGAGTGGATACTAAGGTTGAAGGATAACCACACAATGAACTGGATTCGATAGCTATATTGGACCCCAATATAGATTGATTAGTTGCAGCAGGTGAACAACAAATTCACCCGAACAGTAGATTTTTGTCTTGACAATATTATGACAGGGTTTATAACAGAGTCTGCAGTCAACATAGTGAAATCATACATCGCAGGAGAGAAAGAGTTTATTCGAGGACCCCAAGGAAGGTACATTCGATCATTGTATACTTCTATTAAGATATTGCTATATAACAAAGGTGTAATGATAATGGAATCAGACAGCTAAACTTCCCTGTGTGCATGGGGGAAGGGGGCAAGCACTGATAGAAAGAGGAGAAATGGAAGGGGGAAATGATAAGGGAAATAAGGAAGAACCCTTGGACCCAATCATGATGGATGGCGACCAGATCAAGCAGATCATGGTGATAGCTGGAAAGATGCATAGCATAGTACCCTACCAATACAAGGTGAATACCAAGAAGAGAGTCGTAGCTGCGAGGTGAAGGCTTGGCGAGTGATGAGGAAGAGGTAGAGGATCTCCGATTTGTGGAGCAGATTGAGGAAATACTGCATGCAACATATGAGAGGAATATGAGAGGTCCAAGAGTGGGAAGAGAAGGTATCCATCCTATCCATATCAATGTCAGTGTGGAACCCATAAACCCATGTGCGACTAATAAACCAAAGAGAACACCACGGTTTAGACAACCGAAGTTCAGAAGTAGTCAGACAACAGTAAGTAAATCTACACAAGGAAAAACAACTGGAGGAGCCAATTCAGGTAGCACTAGTCAGGTATCTAAACCATGTAGAGGTAGTAGTTCAGCATTCAAAATGGCAGGACATGATCCCACCATCAGGTTACCATAATTTCGAGGAGAAGAAACAAAAGATATTGAAAAACATTTGTTCATTTGTGCAAATATATGGGAAGAAAAATAGATCACTGATAAAGATACCAAACTTGTGAATCTAGCGATTACTCTAAGAGACCACGCATTAGACTGGTACATGAGTTTAGATGCAAACAATGCACTTGGGATGACAAGGACATTGACAAAAATTAAGAAGTTACTGATAAATGAGTTCCAGAATCCAAGCTCAGAGGATCAATACATGAATGAGATGATAGAAATATGACAGAAACCAGGAGAATCTATATGGGAGATTGACCAGAGATTCAAGTGATTGAAGGGAAAGTTAAAATATCTCATGACCGATATGCAACACCGACACTTGTTTATCAATTCACTTCTCCCACACTTAAAATATCCATTGCGACAACAGAAGTTCTAGACGCAAGCAGAGGATCTGCAGGCAGTCTTGCAACTAGAAGAAAACCAGTGCCAACAGATAGACCCAGCTATAAAATAACTGAAGGAGAATATGAAGAACTTAATGTTTCAGTTAAACTAGAATAATAATAAGGACAAACAATAAGTTGTTTGGTGTACCACATGCAGGATGGAAGGACACCAAAGGAATGAATTCCCAACATTCGTGCAATATATGGCAGTAGGAATGCCAAATCCATTACCAACAAGAGGATTGTGGTGCAAATTCTGTAAGAAATCAGGTCATGTTGGCACAAGGGTAGACCCAGGGTTCAATGCTCAAGAGAGCACCAACAAAACCCTAACAACTGACCCTTTTGGAAACACCTACGAAGCAGATGAAGTATCACCTGAGGTAGAGGCAAGGGTGGTTGCAAGACTCAGATGTCTGCAACCTTAGCTGGGACACCGATCTATGATTATATCTTTTGCAGGGCACTTAGCATAGATCATTCATCAATATTTAACCCTTATGGTACTTCGCAGATAGAACAGAGCATCATAGTGAATACTTAGACTAAATATGATTCATTACTTAGCCACAAAAATATAGATTAGATCCAGCAGATCAAGCACTAAGCATCTTATATATCAGATCTAGCATTCATTCATATATCATAAGAACAGAGCATAACTAGATATTTTTAATCACTGCAAGCACTTAGCCAAGAAGGAGATAAACACATTAGGTCAAAGCATAGAGCACAATACACAAAGTTACCGTGGTTCACCCCCACCCTGGGGCTACATCCCAAAAGTCTTATTCTTTATATTATCTCGGTCAAGTGGTTACAACACAGAGCTTTAGTGACCCTTACTTCACACAGAACAGAAGATCTACGCAGCTCACTAGATCCTTCTTCCTTGCACTTCAGCAAAAAACTACAACAACTTGCACTTAGCTTTTCAATATCCTTACAATCATGCACAGAGCACTTGCAATATACATCCAATCACACAGATCCAGCTACTAGCACTAATCCTATAGCTATACATCACATAGATGTACTACTATCATCTACTTACATTGCCTAAGTATATATTTATAGATTACAAAATGGGCCTAAGCGTGGGTAAAAGCATGGGCTGGAATCCATTTCCCTTTACATCAACCCAAAACCCTAAAAGGGACCCAAAAATAGGTCTTTCTTCCCTAATTTCCACTTCACGTTGCGCTCCATCTTTGGCAAGCTGTTGCAGTCCCAAAAATGATCAAATATGACCAAGTATTCTTCAAAACTTGGTCAAGGGCCAACAGGCCCCCAACACTCACCTGTGACTCATCCCGAGTCACTCAAGTCTGATCAATTCTGCCTCGAATGCCTCGAGCTTGGCTCGAGCTACTTCGACTTGCTGCAGTGCGACAACCTCTTGCTCAGTAAATTCTTGGATCATTGTGTCATTGAGTGGTCCTTCCAAGCGTTGTTCTGCAGTGATGAAAACCTATTCGAGTTCATCTCCCTGGATTTCAAGTTTAGCGAACAGTTGGCATACCTTTTCTTGGATTGGCTGAAGTCATTGGGAGACTTCCATCACTTTACTTTGCAGCGTATGTACCTGTTGTTGGGTTGTGCATTGTTTTGTGAAACTCTTCATTCTTTCGACTGGGGTCAAAGTCTTTATCTATGCCAATAGCGTTTCTGCATGCTGATTTGCTTCTTGGAGCTATGCCTCCAATGTTTGCAATTCTAGATTCTCTGCGAGGGTTTCATAGGTTTGGGTGCTTCTAGCGCTCAGCTGCTTGCATTCCAAGGCAAATGTTTTTAATCAACTAACTGCGCTCTGAGAAGTGGCCTCTCTTAGATCTCTTATTTCTTGGGGGGTCTCGGGCATGATGTAGAGCTCCAGATCCATGATGTGTAGTTGGAGTTGCTGGATTACTTCTTCCAGTTGGGTCACCTATTGTGGTAGATGGTCTTCCATATTCACTTCTATGACCGTCACAGAGTCCAGTGCTTTGTGAACCTTTTCCTTTACTTCAATTTGCTCTGCTAGCAATTGTGCCTTTTTCTTGTCCCACTTCGCTTTCAGGGAAATATTTTCCCATTCTGCTTCATTTTGTTGTTCTATAAGTTCTTTATGTTCTTGCATCAAAGACTGGGTGGATTTTGTTGTGTCTTCTTGATCTCGTCGAAGGCGAACTTCGACTTGCTCAACGATCTGGTGTAATTGAGTGGGCTCATCGCCTGTTCCTGATGTTCCGCTTATCAAGGGCATTGTAGAAATTGCTTGGATGGACTGGAGTGCCTGCTGCACTTCTTTGAGTTCGCCCTTGATTCGGTTGAATAGCTCCTCCTACTTTGCTTCTTGATTTTCTACGAGCTCTAGTGAAACATCATTCAACACAGTAATTAAGAAGTCAAAGTCATTCGGGGTAAGGGTAGTTTTAAGCGTTGTCTAGGTGGACTTATATTTATTTTGAGAGGATGGTTTTGGTGGTGTCATCTTTCTTTTCATGGAGGGATCCTCCTCCTCTCTAGGTGGAGTAACCTCACCTCTATTTTTCTCAACGTCTGTACCGCCTAGCTCATCACCATCACCTCCCTGCGCAAGTGAGATCGAAGTAGTCTTCATGGACATGATAGGGACATATTCAACTTATTCATCCTTCTTAGTCATGCTTGGCCCAGGTGTATCCGACATATCTTCAGGGCTTTCCTCATCGTACATGTCTGCGGAGTCCACTGCAACAAGGAGCTCCGCTGACCATTCCTTGGTAATCTCCTCCAAGTCATCTTCTGTAAGCTTGTAGTAGGATTGGAGCTGCTATTTATGCTCATCACCGCGCGTTGTAATATAGATGAAGTGGCGATCCGCGCTAAATTTCATCAAAAATCTAAACCTATGAAGTACGTTTGGGGTGATTCGTAGTGTACACTGAATTTCATTCTTCAGTTGGTTGAAGTAGGTGTGGAAGACAACATTGGACTTCCATTTCTTGTTCATGTCGCTGGAGTACCACAACGTACAAAACTTTGCGGCTAGTGGTTCGAAAGGTTCGATCTCCTAAAAAGTGGCTCCCTCTGGCAGTTCCCAAGCAATGAAAGCGATGAGTATGAGCAACCAACTAAAGTGGAACTCATACCCTTAGTCTTCCACTCCTCTGCAATCCAGCTCTAACTGGTTTACAAGATACTGTGCCCAATTCATTTGTAGTCCCTTGGTGCACTTCCCTGTGAGGTCAACTATGAAGCCAGTCATCTGTGTTGGTCTGTTCTTACAAACTAACTTGCCCACGATCAACTAAAATGCAAGGCACACTGCGCCACTATGGATAGAGGCTACCTTGTATCCTCGCGTACCCTTCTCTACATCGCCATAAGTTTCCTTTATCTGTTTTGCTAGTGGTCAGTCTGAGGTCTTGCCAGGGTAAAAGTCCTATGGGTCAGGGCCTTGCATTCTAAGTCCTGTGATCCGGTTGATCAGAGTTGGATCCACAGTGATGCGGCGGTCCAACCATAATTATCCGTTGTGGTAGAAAGACAAAAACAACCTGACGCATGCGTTGACTTCCTGGTGTCTGTTAAAGTGAGGGATCTTCATTATGTTGAGCAGTGTGGACTACACGAGGTTCTGGGTCCACGACTACGGGACAATATTAGGATTTCTACCTTTTGTCTTGATTAAGTATTTATGCGGACCTAACATGCTATAGGTTTTGCGATCTCCAAGGTTAAAATCATTAAATTTCAGTGCTGCGAGCTTATCCTGGTCAACACGTACTATGCGCACCCCTTTTGGAAGATACGCAGTGATCAAGGTGTACTCAAAGTATTTTAGTACACTGTCACGGTTAATCTTTCCGCTCAAAGGTGGTATGTAAACTGACAGAATGCGTGGGATCAACTTGGCATTTGCAATATCGTCTCTGTGCTTTGTTCTTGTCTCAGTCGTGGTTCTGGAAGGTCCTACTCCATGAGCAATGGAGGGAGAAGCTTGGACTCCTCCTGTTGATGATGCTTTCACACCTACAGACATCCTTTTCTCTGACATGACTCTCTCAGCCATTAGGTCAATCAAAACTTCTTCAACTACTTTCTCAACAACGTTGAGCTCTCCCGACATACAAGCTTGGGTCCACTAGCTCAGGTGTGAAAATGAATTCAGAGACTATGATGAACAGTATGGGAACAAGTTAATGATCACAGGGTGAAGTAATCTCAAGTTTCAGGCTCAAATTCTCACTTAGAAAAAAGTATTCTCGGTGCATGGTGTGACGGACTAAGTAGGGAAACTTAGCAATGGTCTACTTGCAATGGATATGGGGCCTTCATTAACTCTGTTCTATCCATTATGGCATTGTCCAATGGTCTAGTGGGAACCCATAATTGATTTTCAACCCATTCGGGGCAGAATTTGAATGAGTATATCGGTCTAACGACTATATTGTTGTGCCATGGAGAAGTGCCAGATGTCTCTGTGCTGATATCTCGGCGAAGCTCAATTCTTGTGATTTTTCCTTCTGCGAATTTTCCTCTAGAGTCTTCTGTAACTTTCTGATTTTGGCCCTCTTCTTACTTAGCTTCCTAGCCTTTTTCCCAGTGATCTTAGTCTCGATCATCCTTTTTCCATTCTGAGTCTTATCTTCTCTCGACATAGTCACTTTGGGCTACTTAGGTTCTTTCTTCAGATCCAAGGGTAATACTCCTTCATCATATGGATTAGGTATTTCGTTATTTTGTGGTTCCTCTAACGCTCTTATAGCTTTGGCATCCAGGTCCCTAGTGTTTAACAACTGATATCTATTCTCTCGTTCCTCCATCAAGTAGGTGATCCTTCTACTCATAAATTCCATGAGTTCTTGCTTCTTTTGTTCTAGGGCTTCCTTTTCTTCTTTCCTCCGGATCTGGTCTTTTTTAATCTAGATATTTCCTAACAAAGATGGAAATGGGGCATGGTCCTCAATAAATCTAATGACTTTGAACTCTTCCTCTATCGAAGTGCCATGGGTACTCATAGATATCTGGGTAATTCTACCACATAGGGTTACCATTTTGCCTTTAAATAATCCAATGGTTCCTAGTGAAGGGACAAGATCAGGCCTTCCTAGGGTTTCCCAAGTTCTTTCTGTCATAATGTTCATTGTTGTTCCCTCATCCAGAGCACAATCAATGTTGAAGTGTCCTATTCTTACTTCTATTTTCTCTTTTTCTTTAAAGATCTCTAACAAACTGACATCCTTATGATTATCTAGGGTTTCTTTTATTTTTAGTAACATGATCAATGATTCTTTCTGGGGTTCTTCCATAATTTTAGTCTCTTGATCTCCTTCAGAGTTTGCTTGTTCCATATTCAATTTTTCAAGTCTAGCAATCATTCTAGGGAAATCCAATACTTCATGGTTCATAGATTTACAACAGAGGCAGCTAGGGTTTATCCCAGGGCACTCCTTAGCAAGATGTCACAGTCTTCTGCAATTGTAACAAAGAGTTAATCCTCTCTTTCTCATCCATGATCCCCAACTCTTCTTGTATTGCGTGCTAGGATCATGATGGCTAGCCTGCAAAAATTTCTTTCTAGGATCCTATATCCATTGGTTAGTCCAAATTTTTTTTCTATGCATAGGTAAAATATATCTTTCACTATTCCTATTAGACCTATTCATATCAAACTTTCTTTTATCTAACAATGCTCTAGTTTTCAGGCTAGGAAAAAATCTATCAAGCGTACATAAATTCATGTTTCAGAAACAAAAAATTTCCACTTATCTTACCTATATAGAGCACAAAGCTTTCAGATCTAAAACTTGAACTATTCTTACCTTTACTAGAGGCTAGAGCTTACAGATCTTACCTCTTTTCTGCGAAAATTTCTACTTTTACCTTTCTTAGAGCATAAAGTGTTCAGATCTCACTTCTTTTCTTCAGTATCAACCTCTTTCTTGCAGATCTCACCTCTTTCCTTCAGATATGACCTTTCTTTCTCAGCACAAAGCTTCATAGGTCAATTAGAATACTGCGCACTAGGACAACAGATCTACGCGCAAAGATTATTTTGCACAAATATTTTTCTTCTTTAATTCCCAACAATCACAGTTCCAGGTCCTGAAAATGGAACCATTTGTTGGCACAGGGGCAGACCCAGGTTTCAACGCTCAAGAGGACACCAACAAAAACCTAACTATCGGCCCTTTCGGCAAAACTTGCGAAGCAGATGAAGTCTCACCTGAGGTAGAGGCAGGGGTGGTTGCAGGACTCAGATGTCTGCAACCTTAGCTGGGACACCAATCTATGATTATATATTTTGCAGGGCACTTAGCATATATCATTCATCAATATTTAACCCTTATGGTACTTCACAGATAACACAGAGCATCACAATGAATACTTAGAATAAAGATGATTCAGTACTTAGCCACATAAATATAGATTAGATCCAACAGATCAAGCACTAAGCATCTTATATATCATATCTAACATTCATTCATATATCATAAGCACAGAGGATAACTAAATCTATTTAATCACAACAAACACTTGGCCAAGAAGGAGATAAACACATTAGGTCAAAGAACAGATCACAATACACAAAGTTACTATGGTTCACCCCCACCCTACGGCTACATCCACAAAGTCTTCATCTTTATATTATCTCGGTCAAGCGGTTACAACACAGAGCTTCAGTGACCCTTACTTCGCACAGGACAAAAGATCTGCACAGCTCACTAGATCCTTCTTCCTTGCACTTCAACACAAAACTACAACAACTTGCACTTAGCTTTTCAATCTCCTTACAATCATGCACAAAGCACTTGCAATATACATCCAATCACACAGATCCAACTACTAGCACTAAGCCTTTAGCTATACATCACATAGATGTACTACTATATTCTACTTACATTGCCTAAGTATCTATTTATAGATTAAAAAATGGGCCTAAGCATGGGTAAACCCAAGGGCTGACATCCCTTTCCCTTTACATCAACCCAAAACCCTAAAAGAGACCCAAAAATAGGTGTTGTTTCCCTAATTTCTGCTTCGCGTTGCGCTCCTCTTTGGCAAGTTGTCACAGTCCCAAAAATGGTCAAATATGACCAAGTATTCTTCAAAACTTGGTCAAGGGCCAACAGGTCACGACCCCTATCACTGCCCGATGATGCAGAAATACCAGATAGTCCCAAAGAGTTCATACTACACCTTTTGCATGTTAGTGGGCCACGATGACAAAGTTGTAGAACCATGGAGATGATGCAAGAAAGAACATCAGTTGCATACAGAGTTCAGGCCAAAATGATGGTTGGGCAAGCCACACTATAGTTTAATCTAGTTCCAACTCTATACAACACTATGAAGTAGCAATATAATACTATGGAACAACCATACAATAACGTGCATCCATAGTACAAAGCATCACAACCTCAGTACAATATCTTGCAGTACAATCAGGCACCTCAGTATAATGCGCTGAGAGGAGATAGAGCAGGCTACAGAGGGGGAGGACGAGAAAGAGGAGGTGGAGGACGAGGTGGAGGACCCGTAATGTGTCACAATTGTCAACAACCGGGACATTATGCAAGGGAATGTCGACTTCCACCAACAAATTATATGTATTGTCATGCATCAGACCATGACATAGAAGAATGTCTGAAATTATTAGTAAAAATCGAGGAAAAGAGGAACTAGAACAACCAACATGTTCAGTGGATTTCAGTTGAAGAAAGGGATGAAGGAAGGAACATCAATATATTTACTCATGGAGGAGATAAAATAGGAAATGACACAGTCTGACAAGAACCAGTACAAAAATAGTGGGTAAAGAAGAATGTCGAACCAAGGAAGTAGTTCGATGCGCAGAATGAGAAGGGAATATTTAAGGAAAGATAGACAAGAATTTCAGAAGGAAGACATGGCGTCCACTTCAACTGCGCAACAAAAAAGGGAAGCACTGGAGTACGAGATGCCGCTAGTAATGGATTATACCAACGAAATGAAATCCATGGGACAAGTAAGTACAATCAAAGGCTTCTTACAATCATGTGTAAAAGTATTAAGTGATCCATCATTTATGAAAATATTGCAAAACATACTAGAAAAATGTAGCATCGAGGCGAAAGGAAAACTAGAACCAAAAACAATCAATCACCTACACACAAGAAGAAGAACAAGTAGGGATTTTAGACAGAATGCCAATATTGGAGATTTCAATATGGGAGACATCATACTGGATCTAGGATCTGAAGTTAATGTATTACCAAAGAAAACATGGAAATGCATAGGAGAGCCCGCATTAGGATATTTACCTGTTCAACTGAAACTAGAAAACCAACACAGAGTCCTACTAATCGGTAGATGTAATGTGCACTAAAGCATATTTTGAAGTCATTGAAATAGTGGACGACACAACACCTTACCCAACATTGCTTGGTATCGATTGGGCATTTGACAACTAGGCCAAAATTAACTTGAAGACCAGGAAAATTACATTTGAGTCAGGAGAATATAGGGTCATTGTGCCATTAGACCCATTAGAAGGGGATAGGTTTGTAGAACCTACTTGCCTAGACTTAGAGGAAATTGGCTAGCTGTATAGAACAATTGCACGTGATGAGGATTACGTAATCCCAACTACAGACGGGATACTCAGTTGGTGGAGCATTACTTCATGTGCAACAGATTCAGATACTGGTTTAGAGAATTGGAAACAAAGTCTACATGAAGTATCCATGAGAAGATGTGAAAGAATAGACCACGCAGTAAGATGGGTAGGCACAAAAATTAGGGAACCACCAAGTTTCCACGGAGTCAACGATTCAGAAACATTCTTGGCACAGTACGAAGACGAAGTATTAGAGAACTAGAGTTTGTTAGCACTCTATCTAGCACTTAAGGCCACACCTGCAAGATGGTGGGGGGCACACGAAGAGACAATCACAGATTGGTACCAATGTAAGCGATTACTATGCATAAGGTTTAACGCAGAACAGAAAAACAACAAGCAACAGAAGTATGATGGACAAGGGGCTCCAGCGGAACACTTGGAGGAGTGCAAAATGCTGTGGAAAATGACACGCCCAACAAAATGAACTCATCATTTTATACACACCCTAGAGGGCACACCAACAAACTGGTATACAGACCAGGAATTGTGCAAAGGAACTACGAAATGGACGACATTGCAACAAAATTTCACAGTCACTTTCTCATTCGAGCATGAGAACCCCAACATAGATGTCAGTCTTAAAAAGATAAGAATAGTGATATTCATCAAAGAACCCGAAAAAGAACTTATCAGAGAAGAACAATAGAGAAACAAACAAACTGTCAAGGAACTGTTGTCATGTTACCATGTACAAGAAGAAGCACCGGATGAAGACAATTCACGCAATATCCAGATTGAAGAAGTAGAAGGAGAAAGAGATGTAGAAGGTCCACCCATAGAATCAGAAGTCATTTCCACACCGATCAAAGTAAATAAAGTCAACATTGGGACAGTGGAGCATCCCAAAATGGCTAGCATTGGAGATTATTGGGATGAGCAAACAGTGGAAAGCATAACAAAGTTATTGCGAGAATACAATGACTTGTTTCCCACAACATTTACATAGATGAAAGGTATAGTTGGAGAGTTAGGAGAGATAAAGATACCACTATGACCTGAAGTAATATTGACCAGACAACGACCATATAGATTGAACCCAATATATAAGAAAAAATTCAAGGCTGAGATCAGCAGGATGCTCAAAGCTGACATCATAGAACCGTTCGAAGAATCAGAATGGATAAGCTCGATGGTAGTACAGGAAACGAAACAGGGAGGGATAAGAATATGCGTCGACTTGAGGAAGTTGAATGATGCATGCCTACATGACCCATTCCCTACACCTTTCATAGATGAAGTGTTAGACAACGTAGGAGGACACAAAGACTACTCATTCACTGATGGATTTTTAGGCTACCATCAGATCAAGATAGCACAAGAAAAAATATACAAGACCATGTTTGCGACAGAATGGGGATATTATTAGTACACAGTCATGCCGTTTGGAATGGAGAATGCACCAACAATATTTTCCAGAGTAGTCATTGTTGCGTTTAAGGAATTTATCCACCAGTTTCTGGAAGTATACTTGGATGATTGGACAGTCTATAGTTTGTTGAAAGAATGTGTAGAATTCTTACGATTAATGTTGGAGACAGTGTCATATATCACTAAAAATAAAGAAATGCATATTTGGAACACTGTTTGGGATACTATTGGGCCATATAGTATGCAAACAGGGTTTATTAGTAGATCTTACAAAGATCACAGTAATTGTTAACTTACCACCACCAAAAATAGTCCGTCAGCTAAGAGAAACGTTGGGACACATAGGATACTACAGGAAGTTTATCAAAGGGTACACACAAATTACTGCACCGATGGAAAATCTGCTAAGAAAGGATACAAAGTTTTAGTGGAACGACAAGTGTCAACACGGTCTAGATACCCTGAAGGAAAAGATGGTCACTGCACCGATATTAGTATTTCCAAACTGGGAGAAGTGTTGGCCCTTGAACAAGTTTTGGGAGATCCTTGGTCAAGTTTGACCTATTTTGGGACTTTGACAGCTTGTCGAAAGTGAAGCACAAGACGAAGCAGAGATCAAGGGATCTCAGCCCCTTTTTGGGTCCTTTTTGGGATTTGGGATTATGTAACGGATATGGGATGTCGGCCCATGGGTTTATCCATGTTTAGGCCTATTTTGTAATGTGTAAATAAATGTCTAGGAAATGTAAGTGATAGATAAGAATATCTGTGTGATATTGGGCCAAGTGATAGATCTATGTGATTGAGGGATTGTAAGTTCTTTTTGCATATTGTGTGAGACTTGTAGAGCTGAGTGCAAGTGACTGTAGAAGGCTTAGTGGTGTAACATAGCTCAGGGAAGGAGGATCTTGCGAGGTGCACACAGATATCCTATCCTATGTGAAGTAGGATTTTGTGGCTCTATGCATGTAACTGATTGACTGAAGACAATAAAGAAGAAGAGTTGGTGGACGTATCCCCAGGGTGGGGGTGAACCACGTAAATATTGTGTTGTTATTCTTTGTGTGATGTCTTGATGTGTATATGTCTTTACTTACTAAGTGCTTTGATATAGATAGATAGATTTGCTTATGCTTTGTGCTAATGATGTATATGGATGTAGATCTGACCTATGTGAATATTCTTAGTGCTTGAATATGCTAGATTTAATATACCTATTTATGATAAGCTCTTAGATACATTAGATTAGAGTGAATGATGCGATGCTCCATTTTACCTACGCAGTAGAATAGTGGTTAAATATTGATGAAATGGCGGTGCTAAGTGATTTGTTAAGAATTACAATCACAAATCTGTGTCCCAGCTAAGATTGTAGACACCTGAGTCCTACAACCACCCCTGCCTCTACCTCGTTCGAGACTTCATCTACTTCGCAGGTGATGCCGAAAGGGCTGGTAGTTAGGGTTTTGTTAGTGTGTTGTTGTAGCATTGAACCCTGGGTCTGCCCTTGTGCCAATAAATGGTTCCATTGCCGGGACCTAAAATTGTGATTGCTCGGACTTAAGAAGAAGAAGCTTTGTGCAAAGATCCGTCCTGAAACTGTGAAATCTCTGTGAATAGATCCAACACTCTTATGCGTAGTATTCTACTTGATTTATAAAGCTCTGTGCTAAAGAAAGAAGCCCGATCTGAAAGAAAGAAGCCCAATATGAAAGAAAGAATCTCGATCTGAAAGAAAAGAGGTCAGATCTGAAGAAAAGAGGTCAAATCTGAAGAAAAGAGGTCATATCTGAAGGAAAGAGGCTAGATCCGAAGAAAAGAAGCTCGATCTAAAGAAAAGAGGTAAGATATGAATGCTTTGTACTTTGAGAAAGGTAAAAGTGAGAAGTTTTTCTTAAAAAGGTAAGATCTGCAAGCTCTGTGCTCTGATAAAGGTAAGAATAGTGAAAAGTTCTAGATCCGAAGGCTTTTTTATTTTTAGAAGTAAGATAAGTGGATTTTTTTTTTTTCAAAAGTATGGATCTAGGTATGGTTGATAGATTCTGTCCTAGCTTGAAAACTAGGGCCCTAATAGATGAAAGAAGGTTTGATATGCATAGATCTGATAAGAATAGTGAAAGATATGTTATACATATGCATAGAAATAATGTTTGGACTAACAGAATGCCTTCAAAGAGATCTTCAAAGAAAAAGAATGCCTTGAAGAAAGAATAGGAGACTTCGACATTGGCTGTGTTCTAGATGAGGAAACACAGGTGAATATCATGACAGAAAGAACTTGGGAACTTTTAGGGAAGCCTGCTATGACTTCTTCATTGGGAGGAATAGGGCTATTTAGAGGAAAGATGATAAACCTATGTGGAAATATCACCAAGATATATATGAAGGCCAATGGAACTTCGACAGAGGAAGATTTTGAGATTATTAAATTTATTGAGAACAATGCCCCATTTACCATGTTATTAGGAAAAACTTGGATTGAAAATGATCAGGCCAGAAGGAAAGAAGAAGAAGAAATTTTAGAGCAGAAGAAGCAAGAGTTAAAATATTTCATGACAAGAAGGATCACACACTTGATTGAAGAACAAAAGAACAAATCAAAGATATTTAACACCAGATACCTGAATGTCGAAGTTTGAAGAACACTAGAACACCCACAAAAGATTGAAGTACCTATTCCAGATAAAGAAGAAGTATCACCCTTGAATCTTAGGAAAGAATCTCAATAGTGCAAAGTAAGCAAGACAAAATCATATAAGAATCAGAATGGAAAAAGGAATACTGAGATGAAGCTCACTGGAAAAAAGGCTAGGAAGCTAAGTAAGAAGAGAGCTAAGACTGACAAGTTACAGAAGGTTCCAGAGGGAACTTCATAGAAGGAAAATTTGCAAAATTGAAGCTTCATCTGGATAACAGAACAACGTCACATGGAACTTTGCCATGGTGAATCAATATAGCCATTGGGACCAATATAACCATTCGACCGACCCTCCGAATGGGTAGAAATGCATTTATGGTTTGCCACCAAACCATTGGACTGCACCGTAATGGACATAACAGAGTTAATGAAGGCTTCTTTCCCGTTGTTGCCTATTGCAAGAGATCCATTACCAAGTTTTCTATTTATCTTGTTGCGCCATGCACCGAGAACACTCTTGCTAACCATAAATTTGAGCCCACAAACTCGTTGATTTTACACAATGTTCATTGTGCTATTTCCCTCTATCGTATTGCCATGTCTAAGTTACTTCATGAACCTGAGATTTTCAAACCCGAGCGTGTATGTCAGACGAGTTCAGCGCTATAGAGAAAGTTTTTGAGGAAGTTCTGATTGACCTCACGACTGAAAGTGTCACGTTGATGTCTGAAGGTATCAAAAATTCATCGACGAGGACGGTGCAAGCCTCCCCGTCGACTTCTCACATAGCCGGACCATCCCGACCATCAACAGAAAAGAGAACCAAGCATAAATACGACCTCGCAAATGCAAAATTGATTCCAACCATCTTGCCTGATTACATCCCACCTCTGGCTAGCATGGTGAACCATGATAGTGTACCAAGATATTTTGAGTACACCATAATTACTGCATACCTTCCGAAGGGGATACGCACAGTTCGAACAGACCAGGATAAGATCACAGCTCTAAAGTTTAACAACTTAAACCTTAGAGATCACAAGATCTATGGTATGCTCACCCCATACAAGTACCTAACCAGAAATAAAGGGAAAAAATCAAATATCATTCCCCAGTCATGGACAATGGACTTCGCGCAGTCCACCCTATTGAACGTCATGAAGATTCCACACTTCGGAAGACACCAGGAAGTCAATGCCTGTGTCAAGATGCTACTATCGTGTTACCATGGCGGCTACTTGAGGCTATACCGTCACATTATAGTTGACTCGACACTAATCCACAAGATCACAGGCCTGAGTATGCAAGGACCTGACCCACGAGACTTTTATTCAGGAAAAACTGTAGATCGCACACTTGCACAGAAGATAAAGGAAACCTATGGCGATTTTGAGAAGGGAAAAAGAGGCTACAAGGTATCTTCCATTCAAAGTGGAGTAGTGCGCCTCGCGCGTCAACTGGTAGCTAGGAGGCTAGTAAGAAAGAACCGACCTACGCAGGTCACTGACTTTGTCATTGACCTCGTACGGAAGTGTGCGAAAGGCCTATAGATGAACTGGGCAAAGTACCTAGTTAACCAGTTGGAACTTGATTGTAGAGAAGCCAAGGACCAGGGTTACGAATTCCATTTCAGCTAGCTCCTGGTCCTCATTGTATTTATTTCCTGGGAGATGCCAGAAGGAGCGACCTTCCTAGACATAGATTTGTTCAAACCACTTGTCGTGAAGTTCACTACCCTGTGGTATTCAACATATATGCACAAACAGTGGTAGTCGAATGTTGTGTTCCATACATACTACCTCCAGCTAAAGTGAGCCATTGAAGTCGAGCCTCGCATGACTCCAAACACTTTACAAGGGTTCCGACCACTGATGAAGCTCAACATAGATCGACACTTCACCTACATCACAGCGTGGGAAGATGAACATAAAGAGAACCTTCAGACATATTATAATCTTACAGAAGAAGACCTGGAGGAAATCACTAACGAATGGTCTACTGACCTCCTTATCCCCACCAACCTCCCAGAGATATCTAATATTGACAGCCCAGAGGACACCCATAAAGAATAGACTACACTCGGAACTAGCAAATAGAAGAAGACCGAGGAGGTCCAAAACTTAAGCAACACCTCATGGAAGACTGCTTCCATGTCACCTGACCAAGCGGGTGGTGACGAAGTTGAAGCTGAACAAAGGTCCAACAAAGTAACACCGCCCAGAGATGAGGAGGACCCCTCAAAGAAGAGGAAGGTTTCCCCCTTGAAACCTTCTTCTTGGAAGAAGTCGAAAGCTACCATGACCAAGATCCAGACTGTCCTCACATCCAATGATTTTGATTTCATCATCACAGCCATGAACGACGCCTCACTAGAAATAGCAGAGAAACAAATGACCAAGAAAGAAGAAATGTATGATAGGATCAAAGTCAAACTCTGAAGGGTACAACAGGCCCTTCAGTCTAGCTGTGCAGTCTCCACTACACTGGGAGGACCAGAGTTGGGAGATGTGCCAGCCCAACTCCACCGAATAGCTGATACAGGTGAAGCTCGCCTTCGATGAGCACAAGAAGAAATAAAACAAGCCACCTAGAATTTGATGCAAGTACAAGGAGTACTTTTCGAACAACGCCAAGCTACAGAAAAGGAAAATCTTGATCTCCAAGTGAAGTTCAATGAAGAAAAAGCACATATGCAACAAGAAAATGAACATTTTCTCACAGAGAAACTTGAAGTAAAAGAAGCGGTCAACAAAGCACTTCGCTCTGTGACAGTCATCGAAATAAGGGTAGAAGACCGAGTCATGCAGCAAGTCGAGTAGCTCACATAAGTTATCCAACAACTACAACAACACATCATAGACTTAGAGCTCCGCGTAGTGTCCAAGACTCCACAAGATGTACGGGATCAAGGAGAAGCAATTGCTCGAAGCGTAGTTGAGAGAATAAAATCCCTTACTATGGAATGTAAGAAACTTACTGATCATAGTGCCCAGACCTATGAGAAACTCACAGAGAACCCAAATTGAAGGCACTAGAGTCGCAGCTCCAAGAGGTGAAGTATCAAGCCTAAATTATATAGGTGCAGCTGAAGCCCCTGATAGCTGTGGAAAGAATGAAGCGCTCCCAAGAGAAACGCACCACCCAATAGCAGATCCGCACTATCCAGAGAAGAGTTATGGAATTAACTCAAAGACTCCAACCTCTACAAGATAAGGCCTACCAATTGTTCACAGAGGTAGAAGGCCAAGGAGAAAAACTGGAGCAGGTTGTTATTGCAACAGAATAATGCCTGGAGGGGCCTGTGAATGACACAGTCATCCAAGCGTTCACTGCACAAGGGGCCACGGTACAAAAACAAGTTGAAGCAGCTCGAGCCAAGCTCGAGGCTTTCAAAGAAGAACTACCCAGATCATAATGACTCGGGATGAGTCATAGGTGAGTGTTGGGGGCATGCTGGCCCTTGACCAAGTTTTGGGAGATCCTTGGTCAAGTTTGACCTATTTTGGGACTTCGACAACCTGTCGAAAGTGGAGCGCAAGATGAAGCAGATATCATGGGATCTTGGCCCCTTTTTGGGTCCTTTTTGGGATTGGGGATTATGTAGCGGGTATGGGATGTCGGCCCATCTGTTTACCCATGTTTAGGACTATTTTGTAATGTATACATAAATGTCTAGGAAATGTAAGAGATAGATAAGCATATTTGTGTGATATTGGGCTAAGTGTTATATCTATGTGATTGAGGGATTGTAAGTGCTTTGTGCATACTATGTGAGACTTGCAGAGCTAAGTGCAAGTGACTATAGAAGGCTTAGTGCTATAACCTAGCTCGGGGAAGGAGGATCTGGTGAGGTGCACGTAGATCTCTTGTCCTATGCAGAGTAGGATTTTGTGTCTCTGTGCATGTAACTGATTGACTGAAGACAATAAAGAATAAGAGTTAGTGTACGTAACCCTAGGGTGGGGGTGAACCACGTAAATATTGTGTTGTTCTGCTTCGTGCGATGTCTTGATGTGTATATGTCATTACTTACTAAGTGCTTTGATATAGATAGATAGATCTGCTTTTGATTTGTGCTAATGATGTATATGGATGTAGATCTGACCTATGTGAATATGCTTAGTGCTTGAATCTACTAGATTTAATCTACTTCTTTACGATAAGTGCTTAGATACATCAGATCTAAGTGAGTGATGTGATGCTCTGTTTTACCTGTGCAGTAGAATAGTGATTAAATATTGATGAATTGTCGATGCTAAGTGATCTATTAAGTATTACAATCATAGATCTGTGTCCCAGATAATTTTGTAGAAACCTGAGTCCCGCAACCACCCTTGCCTCTACCTCGGGTGAGACTTCATCTTCTTTGCAGGTGCTGCCGAAAGGGCCAATAGTTAGGGTTTTGTTAGTGCGCTATTGTAGCATTGAACCCTCGATCTACCCCTATGCCAACAAGAAGACAATCCAAATCCATGTAGACATATCAACTATAACACTGGAAGTTATCTTGGTGCAGCCAGGAGTGGGAGACTTGGATCACCTGGTAGCATTCGCGAGAAGAAATTTATCAGACTCAGAACAAACCTATAACACGACAGAAACAGAAGTCCTAGATATGGTCTATGCACTACAAAAGTTCAGACATTACTTATTAGGAAAACACTTCAAGATGTTCATAGATCAGTTAGCCCTGAAATACCTAGTCAACAAGCTAGTTTTGGGGGGGAGAATCTATCGATGGTTACTCCTATTCTAAGAATTTGACTTTGAAGTCATCGTCAAACTAGGAAAATTGAACACAAGACCTGACCACCTATCAAGGGTCACAAATGGAGAAGAACCTACGAATTTAGAAGACAATTTTTCGGATGCACAATTATTCTCAGTCCAGATCGCTAATGAATACTTCGCATATATCATTCAGTACTTCAGAACAGGTACTGCGCCGCAAGCTTATAATGCGCAGAAGAAAAACCTTGTAGTTCGCACTGTCGACTATCAAATGATTACATGACACCTATACAAAATGGGTGCAGATATGTGTTGGAACACGAAACACCAAGGGTGTTAGCAGAAGCCCATGAGGGAATAACAGGAGAGAATTATGCAGGAAAATCTACCACACAAAAGGTATTGCACGGAGGACTATGGTTGCCAATGATTCACAGAGAGTCGAAGGAGTACTGTCAATGATGCAATGTCTTTCAAAGGGTAGGAAAACCCAACATAAGTGACGAGATGCCATTATGACCACAAGTAACATTACAAGCATTCGATAAGTGGGAAATAGACTTTGTGGGACCAATCAATCCACCAACAAAAATAACAAAATGAAGGTACATTATCACCGCGACAAAGTACCTAACAAGATGGGCGGAGGCCGCACCAGTGAAGTATTGAAGCGCAGAAACAACAACACATTTTTTATTTGAGCAAGTGATCACTAGATTTGGGTGCACAAGAGTTTTGATGAACGACCAAGGCACACACTTCATAAACAACACCATCAACACTATGACTGAAGAGTTTGAAGTCCATCATCAGAAGAGCACACCATATCATCCATAGGCAAATGGCATAGTGGAAGCATTCAACAAAATCCTGGAGAATGCGTCGACAAAGATTTGTAACATCAACAGGGATGACTGGGACCTCAAAGTACTATCATTATTATGGGCCTACATGACTATGTGCAAAAAGTTGACAGGGCACACACCATTTAAACTGGTCTATGGCCAAGAAGCAGTGGTTCCATTAGAATTTTTAGTACCAAGTTTGCGCGTAGCAACAATTACACAAATAACAGAACGAGGCGCAATACAAGAGAGACTAATTCAGTTAATGACCATGGAGGAAGATCATATATTAGCAGGATTCCATCAACAAGTTCAGAAAGAAAGGGGCAAATATTGGCATGATAGACACATAAAGAAGAAAACTTTCAAGGAAGGAGACCTAGTATTGATGTATGACATCAAATCATTTCAGCACCTAGGAAAGCTAATAATACATTGGCTAGGACCATACGAGGTAAAATCTGTCAGATATGGAGGATTTTTATAGTTAAGAGACTTATCAGGCACATAATTCAAAGGGATGATCAATGGGAGTCGACTGAAGCTGTACACAGACAGTCGACCACCCATCGCGCAGTAAAAAAAATAAAAACAGAATTGTAAACAGTACCAACAGAGGCACAGTGCACCCAAATATAGAAAGAGCATGCACACTTAGGAACACAAACTCGGAAAGGATAAGGACAATGGCCACGTAAAAAGGGAAACAAGCGGGAAAATGAAAGTAGGAAAAAGCAATACGACAAGACAGTGGTAGGAAGAATTAAAGGATAGAAAGGACTGATGGGATGCCACATTAATTGTGCCAAATGAAGGCAAAAAGGCAGAGTAATGGAAAGTACGAAACTTCCAGAGATGCATTGAATCAACAATTAAGGAAGCGTCCTTGACAAGCTTCATGGAAAGCCCATACAACACACGGACATGGGAGAAAATAGTCTATTCGTGAAAAAATAACAGATAGAGAGTGATCAAGGTTGAAAAGCACAGAGCAAGTCCAAAGAGGTCACAAAGACCATTCGAACCTAGAAAACATTCGATATTCCATGTCATGGCACCACCCAAGCAAACAAAATCAAGCCAGAGTGCCAGACCAACATAGTTAAAACCAAGTCACGAGTACATATGGAAGAAGGTGAACAACAACTGCCGGAGATCGTCAATGTCGATGAAATACCATCTCTAGACACAACACCGGTGAACCCCACACTGATAGTGGAGGAAACGCAACAGCTAGCACTGGAGGGCACAAGTATATATAGATCGACAGAAGTATAGGATTCATCAAACTAGGAAGCAAAAACCCTGAAGGAGGTGCAACCAGATAACACCGAAGCAACTTTGAAAGTTAATGAAATGATGTAAAATCTGAAGACAATAGTTGAGCCAAACAAGTCTCAAATGACCATATCAGACCACCCACTAGAAGGAACGGTCCAAAATGTCATAGGTTGGCTAGAATGGTATACTGAGGAACAACCGGAAGCTGATGGAACTTCGAATTAGCCACCACCGTCGAAGAAAGACGAGATACAGATTCCTAGGTCACCTTGCAAGAAACCTGTTGCGTAAATCATTCTACCGCGTATACCAGATGGGGTATAGGTAGGAACATACCTACTGATTTATATAGGGAAACTCAAATACTCCAACCATGATGTAGTAGACAAAGACAAGTTTCTGGAACTTGCAAAGAGAGTGTACATGGAGACAATGAGCTCAAATCCATTTGGGGAACCGATTAATCAACCACTCCAATGGGAAACATGGTTGGAGAAGACAAGAACTTTGGGTTTGTTGGACTTACCACATTTTGGTAGAGGTCATTACACAACTGTGCGTGTCAAACAATTGTTAGCAGTCACGCATGGTGGGGATATATGGTTGGACAAGCTCATCTTGATAGACATAGAGCTTATGTCCAACATAATAGGATTGCCATCCTGGGGCATGGATCCCGTGCAGTTTCTGGATGACAAATACAGGGAGAAATCACTAGAATAAGAGATGAATAAGAAGTATGGCACCGACAGGGGGACAAGAGGGATCATTATCAAGAGGATCAACGATGCCGTAACACAACTGGGCATGAAAATCTTAGCCTACAAGCTGCTAAGAAAATTCCGCAGGGAGGAAGTTCTAGTTGGAGTTGTCGCAGTTGCAGCTCAATGCACAGAAGGAACCATAGTGAGTTGGGCACCGTACCTCTTGAACTTATTCCTAGATGACTGCAAGGATGCGCAAGATCTAGGAATAGAGTTTCACTATTCATGGTTGATCACGTTAATAGCCTTTATGGATTAGAGGGAACCAAGCTATGTGGTTTTTTGTACCAGACCCAAACCAAATCAAGGATCAATATATTTATTGCTCAGATCCAGGCTAGATGCTAAGAACAAAAGGTCGAATGGACCCATATTTGAAAGATACCTACGCGACCTGCAGGAATCCATTTCCAAGATGTGGATAATCAGATCAAAGGCTATTGCGTGATATGGGAACATCACCAAATTTAGGGATACACGAAATACAATGTGGATAAAGGCGTGCAAGGATCCTGATAAGTAGTGTCTACAGATGCGTTACTACATCACAAAGGGCGACATCATCTTGGTAATCAAAGACCAGGAAGATGAATGGAGGATTCCAGCCATCACCCAGGATTTGCCAGAAAGGGTAGCCTAAGAAGAGGCAGGGTAGGGAGAAACATAGCCTCAGGAAATCCAAGTGCCCAAGAAATGAAGGACGGGCCAGACAACAACCACGTAGAAAAACGAAGGAAAAACGAAGAGAGGGGCTCAGAAGGGGAAAAAGGAGAATACATAGCCGACCAAAGAACAACAGAAACAGGCTGAGGGAGCATAGGAGACTGCCCCAAGTCCTAACTCACAGGAACCAGGGGGAAACAAGAGGACAACCATGCAAATAGGGGGCACGTGCAAGAAAACAAAGGCACAAAGAACATCACCAGAGTATACGATCATGGATGATGATGGGGAAATGATAGCTCGAATGGTCTAGGATTTTCTATCCGGAAACTTTGACCATGTCGTGCACCATAGGGATAGAATTCAAGAGGAATTGGCAGACATGCGACAACTCCTCAAGAAAATTTGGGAAGGGGACAACAAGCAACAGGGGAACAAAACCATCAACACCATAGATGGAGGAAAGAGTGGAAGTAGAAGAACGAGATCCAGTCCACCCATTACTGCAACCGAATGCAACATTCCACATCACCCCTAGTATGTTGCGCATGGATGAGATTATGGGGCAAACACCCCTGAAGGACTTAAGCCAAATCCAACTAGTGTTGACGTAGATGCCAACCAAGGCACTACACAAGTTGCAGGTTATCATAAACCATGAGGTACAGTCTCGCGCACACAAATACTTAGTTGAATTGCAAGGAGAAACAGAGAATAGAGACGCGTTGGAAATAGTCTATGAGCACACTAAATCTGAGACCCAGAAGAAAAAGGGAGTGAATAAAAGGATTGGAGAAGAAAGTGGCAGGAACTTACGAGAAGATTCCACAGGCCATGCATAGAGATGAAATCACAGCATAAGAAAATATTGATCATATTGCGCATGTAATCGATCAATATCAGAAGGAGATCAAGAATATCCAGGATCAGCTCACACCAACCACTCCACCAGCAGTGAAGGATCAACGGAAGGAGGAAGCGATAACGCAGCTGCATGAGATAGAGCAACACGTTAGCATTGCAACTAAATTGTTCGATAAAGAAGCGCAGCTATGGACTAAGTTAGAGGAGGATAAACAGGTCCAAAAGTGGGATAAGGAAGAACAAAGGATCAATGCAGCGATCCAAGAACTCAAGCAGAGGTAGAAGACAATGCCAATTACAGAATGCATCGAAGGGGTGCAAGATATGAAGAAATTGTAGGCAAAGCTCACTACTGCACAAACACATAAACAAGAGCGGCAGGCTCAAATGGAACTATTGCAAGAACAGGTAGAAGAAGTCCTGGAACAAGCAGAGGAAGCTAAGGAACATATAGTACAGACCCAGGCAGACTGCGTGGACTTAATCAGTGAGAAAATTACAGTCCAAATAGTGGACACACTCAAGGAGAAGATTGTGAAGGCGTAAACATAGGTAGCAGAGCTCAAGGAAATTTTCTAGGTGATCACCAAGGAGATCGAGGAAGAACACAAAGGTTAAGTGGCTCGGGATGATCCACATGTCAATGTTGGGGGCTTGTTGGAGGCAGGACAAAGAAGAAAAGCAAGGCATTTTTTGGGAAAGAAAGCATGCACGAAGAAAGCGACAGCTCGAAGGAAGAGCAACACGCGTGCATACAGAAGAAGACCTAACGATGTTAGGGTTAGGGTTTTGGTAATGTATTTTAACAGCTGAAGAGCCAGAAAATATATAAATATAGATACTTAGGTATCATAGGGGTTTCGAGGGTTTTTATTATTGTTGTTCAGAGGTTATAGAGATAAGTCGTTATTGTAAGAAGCGCTATTGTAGTGAACCGATATGTAATATTTTGTTGTAGGACCTATTTTGTATAATTTTTTGAGCTAGAGGAGATGAGGGAGGGTAGATCTTGAGGGTTAGATCGTAGGCTGAGGAGCCTGGTGTGATATAGTCTGCCTCATATAGATCTTCCCCAACTGAGAAGAGTTGTAAAGCACGCGACGCTGTAGATGTAGAAATACTATAATAAAAGAGTTGAGAGACAAATATTTGTGGACGTATCCCAGGAGGGGGTGAACCATGGTAACATCTGTGTTATGTGATGAATGATTGCATATCTTTATTTGTCTTCAATATCTATCGTTACTCTTAATGAATGAGTTATTACATTTCCATCTTCGTCAATGACACTATATTGCATTTACAAGTTATAATAATGGTTCAATATATCACTCTCATATCTCACACTCAATCCTAGCTTGTAAACACATGAGTCTTACAGCCACCCATTAAAGCTATCTTGAGTGAGACCGCACAATGCATTCTGTGTGATGTGTTTCCTTCTGGTTTACCAGGAGGGCCGATAGTTTTAGAGGATTTTTTGGAAACCCTAAGAGACTTGAACCCTGGGTCAATAAACTCAGACATAATAGAAGAGTAGTTAAACCAACAGGTGGCCACTTGGTACCTATGAGGAAAATGAGTGGGGACATATGCTTGTGTGTTTATTTATGAAATCTCAACAAGTGTTCTCTAAAATACAACTACTCCCTGCCCAATATGGACCATATACTACAAAGGGTAGTAGGTGCTCACAAGATTTCCTTGTTGGATGGATACTATGGTTATAACCAAATAGAAGTGAGCGAAGAAGACAAAGAAAAAACAACATTTACCACCCCATTGGGGAAATTTATGTACGACAAAATTCCATTTGGGATGATGAACGCAGGGGATACCTTTCAAAGGGCCATGGATATATCCTTCATGGGGGAAAACGACAAATTTATGGTTATATATTTTGACGACATCACCATTTTCTCCAAATCAGATGAAGAACATTTACGACACCTTGAGCATATTTTCAAAAAATGCAGAAGGTATGGAATTTCTTTGAATCCCAAGAAGTCCCACTTTTCTATGCCAGAGGGTAATCTCCTAGGTCACATCATATCAGAAAGAGGAATAAAAATAGACCCTAAGAGAGTTGATGCCATTCAGAAAATTGAAATTCCCAGAAATAAGAAAGTCATTCAGTCTTTTATAGGAAGAATAAATTTCTTGAGGCGCTTTGTGCCAAACTTTCTTGAAATCATAATGCCTATCACCAACATGTTGGAGAAATATGTTGTTATCAAGTGGTCACATAAGGAAAAATCAGAATTTCAAACAATCAAACAATCTTTGGTTGAATCCCCTGTATTAGTCAACCCTGACTATGCCAAAGAATTATTTATCTTCTCTTTTGCCTTCGAGGAAACCATTGTTGTTGTGTTATTGCAAAAGAATGAAGAAGGGCGTGAAAAACCCATATCATTTTTCAACAAGGCCATCTAAGATGTTGAGTTGAAGTATGACATATTAGAAAAGCAGGCCTATGTGTTGGTCAAAGCTTTAAAGGCCTTCAAGGTGTATGTGTTACAGCCTAGCATAACAACCTATGTTCCTAAAACCAATGTCAAAGAGATTATGGTCCAGCCAGGCAGTGAAGGGAAGAGAGGGAAATGGATTGTCAAATTGTTGGAGTATGAACTACACATAAAACCCACCAAGATGATCAAAGGACATGAACCTGCCAAGTTTATATCAGAATTGATGCAGGAGCATCGCTTCACGTCAACAATGCACCCTCCAGCCAACACATTCAAAGTGCATTCAATGAAGGGAGAGGTGTTATCCCTCTCATTTTAAAATTTGAGTTTTAATTAAATGTTTGTAAGGATGATGAGATCTAGATCCGATTCAGACTAGACAACCATTGAATGTAATTGAATGCAATTTATGAGAGTAGGTAGCTTGGAGGGAAGATCTCGAGGAGCCCCTCTTCTGTAAAATGATCTTTGTATCTAGATTCATTAGTTTTTTGGAAAGAGAGATGAGGAGAGAGGCGGATTAGGTATATTAGGAGAGGAGAGAGCCGACATTCAATTGTAGTCCGAGATTTTGTACACATTATATATAGACAATCTGATATTAATACAAACAGAGAAGCTTTTCCTGTATATTGTATTGTGTGTGTTTATGAAAGAATGTCTTTAAGTGTTTGATGCATATGTTGTAGATGTATGTTAGATTCCAAGGGATACGTAAAATTTCCTATCTGTGAGTTTTCTTTGATTTCATGTATGGGTTCTTTGTGGCTTCATGCAAGGGGTTGCATGACAGAGTACTAAGGACTCTATAAGCCAGTGCACATCTGAGTTCTGTGGAATTCAGGAAAAGACGTTCCAGGAGGACGCACCAAAGGAATCATAAACTCAAGGGAGAAGCCTCAAGGTTGTTGAATACCTTGAAGGTAAGATTGTGTAGAGGAAGGCATAGAGAGAAAACATAATTTTTGAGGGTTATGTGAAGCTATGTCAGGTGGGAAACGAGCAAGTGCAAAGAGTGCTTGAGAAGAACTCTATTTCGAGTTCAGAGATAGGGGAAGTGTCGGAGAAGACACTTACAGAGTTGATTAATATTTTGTTGGCTCAACAAGGTGTGCTTAAGTAGAAGTTGCCAAGAGGGAACTTGCATCTCTTCAAGGGAAAAAATGGACAAAGACCTTTGAGGTATGAGCAGTTGAATATTAAGGAGACAGAGTTGCTAAACACTCTAGAGGAATACCTATGTAATGATTGCAATAGGCCAACACTCAGACGAAGTGTTGAAAGATAGCTAGTTAAAGGTCAGTCAAGAACAAAGAGTGTGCAGAGAAGAAAATGTTTTCAAGTTCGTAAGCTTAGGAGGAATAGTAACTTTGTGTACAAAATCCCAACAGAAAGGAACAACAGGCCGAGACTCTTCGAATTCCAAGCCTCAGACAAAGCTCAAGAGGGATAGTATTTCTAGAATGCAGGAGAGACCCAAGGTCATAGGGCTCGTAGAGGAAGCAAAGGTAGAGGCCTTTGAAGCATCAAAATATTCCAAGTCTAGGAAGAAAGGTGCCAAAGATCAGGAGGAGGAGCACAAGTGTCGTTGGATTGAGCAGAGGGAAGATCTGGACCGTTGGAACCCTTGTCCGAACAATGAGAAGCGAGCACAGGAGGAACATATCTCTGCCATCAGATCTAAAAGTGTGTGGACCAACAACTATTTTATCTAGAGTAGGTGCATGAGGTTTAGTCCTTTAGATTGCACAGGAGGAGAGCCGACTTGCGAAGTTATGAAGTCCCAAAATCATTGGGACTATCCATCATCAGAAGATAGGTGGCAGAAGATCAACATTTTGTTGACCCACAGGAGGGAAAAGTAAAAGGGAAAAAGAGGTGGAAACTCGTGAAAATATCCCAGCCATTGATCGAGGAGAGATCTAGACCATTGATTGTCCAAGGAGAATTTTGTCATTTTGGGGATCCATAGAATGGAGGTGAAAAGTGTTTCGACTTCACGATATGCAAAATCATGAAATCCTGATGCGATCTGAGCCATTAGATTGTGGAAGGATCAGGTCCGTCATATTGGGAGCTCCAAAATTTCGATATTTCGAGAGTTGGGAGAGAAGAGGTGATTCACATCGGGAATTCTCGATACGTGAAATCCCGACGCGCTTGAGAGTTGAGCCCCGGGTCATGATGAATGGTCACATGGATGGAGGCCAAGGGAGGAGCTAAGGAATGTTAAGATCTTTTCAAGATTTCAAGAGTTGGGGAGTTAGGGTTAGCTCACTCGTAAAGTCTCGACATGCAAAATCGTGATGCACCTTTTGGGTAGGCGTGCGGTCACAACCCGTGGTCATGGGGAGGTGAGGCTTGCGCTTGGTGCTTATTCACGTAGGCGGAGTTTCATAAAGGACCTGTGGATTTGTTTGTGGGATTCTAGTAGGGAATCGAAGAGCTACTTTATCTCAATAGAGATAAGAACGATCCTTGACCGGGAGGTCAGTGGACCCTGCTGAGGAAGAGGTAAGGGGTTTGCATCATTGTGGTATCAGAGAAAATTGGGCTGAAATCAGAGAGGAAGAAGACGGATACTGAAGGCCATGAATGTGGTCCAAGAGAAGATTTCCAATAGAGAAGTATGGCTGAGATAGGCCAAGAGCTCAGCGAGCTAAGAGCACGAATGGAGAAGCTTGCATTTAAATTGCAGTAGGATGCAAAGATGCATTGGGTATATGAGTGACCCATGAAGAAGAAGGTGAAGTGTCCCATTCAAAAATTATTGGCGAGAGGACAAAAAAATATGTTGAGAGTGTGGCTGAGGTATGTTGAAAGCCTCAGAGGTGAAGAGGAGATGGTTCATATATATGATCTAGAAGCTAGGAAGAGTCTCAATGATGATGAGGAGAAGAGATCAAGTAGATATCTCATAAAATTCCAGGTGGGAAGTAAAGAAAGTTTAGATTTCCAGGTGGGAAATGGAGAGAGATCAGTGGATCTCATAGACTGCTAGGAGTGTAGGGAAGAAATCCCAATTTTGCAGGAGGGCAAGGGAGAGAATATGAACTCAACTGAGAGTTCATATCATCAAGGAGAGATGATGGAGGAAGATCGAAGGTGTATTATGATCATTGGGGGAATTCAGATATTCCTACCAAACAACCTAGTTGAGGCCAGACAATGTGTTGCATATGCAGCAATAGAAGAAGGACAACCAATTGAGACTGTCAAAGAGGAGGAGAAGGAGAAGATACCGATGTCTGCCCCATCAGAAGAAGAGAATGCAGTTAAAATTTTCACTCCATGGGAGAAGGAATTAGAGATGTTGGAGGATTGGCTGAACAATCTAGAACCATAAGATGATTGCTAGCAGATAGTCATGCAGATTGTGGGAGAAGAGAATTCGACAGAATTTCTTAGAAATTTCAGCCAGGAAGTTGAACAGAAGATGACTGCAACACTGAAGCATGAAAGAGAAGAGGGAGCATAATTCCAGTCTAGGTAACAACTGGAGGAATATGGAGATATTCCAGTAGGAGAAATGGTAGAAGCAAATCTGTCAAAAGGAGAAGCTGAGTAGCAACTCAGTGATGAGACTGCAGAACTAAAGTTTGCAGCAGAGTGGTGAGCTAATACTAAAGAAAAAGAAAACAGGAGGGGGGATCAAGTTGATCCACCCATTACAAAGAAGGAAGTGCACGAGAGAAGAGTTCTAGAGAGCTAGCCATTGGAGCAACTGGACGAGGTGATTGAGAAGTTAAGAAGGCTGTTGTTGAGGTCAGCAGTAGAAACTGCCAACAAGGGAAATCTTAGCCGAAGGAAGCCTGCCATAGCATCAGGGAAGAAGCAACAACAACAACAACAAAGCAGTGGAGAAGATGGACAACTCCAAAATATATTTTTGGATCTAGGTAGATTTTAACAGAAGAGATTGGAAGTTCATGAGTGGGAGCTCATGAATTTTTCGCAGCAGCAGAGTATGATGCAGGAGCATCACTTCATGTCAGCAATGCACTAGCCAACCAACACATTCATTGCGCATTCAATGAAGGGAGAGGCGTTATCCCTCTCATTTTAAAATTTGAATTTTAAATAAATTTTTGTAAGGATGATGAGATCTAGATCCGATTCGGACTAGACAACCATTGAATGTAATTCAATGTAATTTATGACAGTAGGTAGCTTGGAGGGAAGAGCTCGAGGAGACCCTCTTCTCTAAAAATATCTTTGTATCTAGATTCATTATTTTTTTGGAAAGAGATATGAGGAGAGAGGCAAATTAGGTATATTAGGAGAGGAGAGAGTTGAGACTCGATTGCAGTCCGAGCTTTTGTACACATTGTAAATAGGCATTCTGAGATTAATACAAACAAAGCAGTTTTTCCTGCATGTTGTATTGTGTATCATGCATCATACACAAAAACCATGTATCATTTGAATCCCTCCATGATGATAAGGTAATTATAATTAGTATCCATGCATAGTGAAACTCAGACCCTTTGTCTTGTGCCTCTTCCCAATCAATCAATAACTGGTTGATAAAGAATGTCACCCAGTTCATCTATATTCCCTCGACACACTTGTCTGTTGTCTCTATGATTTTTGTTGGTACTTGATCCCTCTTACTCTTTCTTAACAATTTACAAGATAATTCTTGTGTCACGAATCTCACTATGGGATCGCATATGCTTGTGACAAATAAACCACATTATCCTCATAATTTATGAAACTTTTCTTTCATGCTCTCTGATAGAGCCTTTTCATCCTTCTTTTCTAAAAATATTATTGAAGGATCCTTCCCTTGCAACGATATTCCAGTAATGAACACAATTAAGTCTATATCAATTGAGACTGACCTATTGAGCCATAAGAATCCTCCATGTACGAAGCTCAACAACATATTTATGTAGGAATTAATCTATGTGCTCCTCCCAAAGTGTGTTATATCGAATAGGTTTAGAATGTCATCATTTTGCAACCATGTTGCCCATATATCTGGTTCTATCACAACTAGCTTTGTCTCTTGACTGATATACCTCTTGAGATACTTGTTGGGTGCTAGCTTCGAAGATTTTTTCTCGTCTGTAATGTAGTCATCTGCATATTTTAAGATTAGTATCAAACCTAGCATGTCTTCCTCTATGATCACTCGTTGTGGGATTTCTCATTCCATGAGATCATACTTACCGTCTTTTGACAAGTTAATTGGTTTTGATGTGTCTTTCCTAGGTGGTATGTGGTCTCTTCGAAAATTGGTTGAGCTTGGCTATGACGTTGATTCTCTTAGTGTCTCTTCTTGTACTGGTAGTATTGGTGTCTTACTGCGCAGTTTCTTCAATGTTGATGCATATGTCATTTCTACCTTAGGTGGTGCCATTGTTCTCTTCTTCTCTGTAACTAACTTCTTTGGCTCTATTTCGCTCGACTCTCTGCTTTCACTAGTGTCTATGAAATGAAAATGAAAATTCTTTTACTCATTCAACTCTTCCACTACTTTTATACACTTTCTAGTTGTTTCTAAACTCATTCGCACCCAAACTTATGGTCTAACCAACTCTCCTTCACATTCATTACCCTCCTTAATGCTCCATTAACTCTGTATCTTCACTAAATTATCTGTTAGATTCTTCAACCTGTCAAATTCTTCGTGCCGATCTAAATTTATGGTTACGTGACAACCCTACTTTTTCGTCATGGTAGCTCTTTATTGCATGTCCTGTCATGGATATTATTAAATTATTTTCTCCCTTTCTTCGTATGCTTTTTTCGCACTCCAATCTTCCTTCTTGGACACATGTCCTCCTTATTTATTTCTTCTCTGCAAAGTTCTTTAACTTAACTATTTGAAAAATACTTCTATACTTCCTTCCAACCTTCTGTCTCTTACTGCGAACACTTTTGATTTATTTATCTTATTTTGTTTACTTTTTCTTTCATTTTATACCTATACTATAATACACTATGGTAAACATTCTACGCAATTCAGACTAGTCCATGGAACCATGATTTTCCCTATACAATTTTATCCTTCTTCCATTAACCATACCTTCCATAACTTCTTCATCCAACTTCTCCAGCTAAACAACACCTACTTTTGTAATGAACCTTATCACGTAAGGTCCTAACCAATGCATTTGGAGCTTCCTTGGGTGCTACAGAAACTTGTTGTCATAAAGTAACACTAAATATCTTGTTTGAAATTTATTTTGCTTGATATCTCTGTCATGCCAAGCTTTCTGGCGTGCTTTCTGGATCTGCTGGTGAAAACATGTGACAAAAATATCTTCTTCTAATTCCATTAGTTATGATAATATATTTTCCAGTGCTCCAGAATATGTAATCTTTTCCAAGGAAACAATACGCAGACTTGGTACAATAAACTCCATCGACATAAAAAAAAATTGTCCATACATCAACCTAAATGGAGTCTATCCTGTCATTTTCTTCCATGTATTCCTATATTCCATTAATACTGCTGGAATCCTCAAGTCCCTATCATCTTGACTTACATTGCAAACTTTTTTTAGTGCATGTTCCATAATCTTATTGAAGGCTTCTATTGTGCCATTTTCCTGGGGATGGTATGGTGTACTCTTCTAATTATGGATCTAAAATTCCTTTTTTAATGCTACAATCATCCTATTCAAAAAGTGTTTTCCCTGATCATTGATCAATACTCTTGGGAATCCAAACCCGGTGACTATATTTTCAAACAAAAATCAAGCAATTGTCTCTGCGCTATAGTCTCTAACAGGTTCTTCTTTGACCCATATAATTAAGTAGTATGTCGCAGTAATGATATACCTAGATCATGATAGTGTTGCAAGTGGATTAATTGATCCAAAAAAATATACAACCCATTTTTCAAGTTCTTGTAACGTCACCTGTGGAACCAAGGGAATTTCATCTCTCCTATACAGTTTCCCAAGTCTCTGACAGACGTCGCAACTAAGGAAAAATTATTTAGCATCTCGATGAAAGGTATACCACCACAATCCTGTGTGAAGAATATTCTAGGATGTTTCTTTTCCTACATAGTGACCTCCTGCAACTTCTTGTTCCAATATGCAATGTCGCAGAATATCGTCTGCGCCTAACTTGTACATATTTCCTTCTATCATGTGGTAGTTTGTTTCCTTCAAAACAAGTTGCTTCTTCTACACCACTGTGAAGTCTAATGGATCTACTCCTGTGCTAAAAAATTGAACTATTTATGCAAAATAGTCATCCACCATCTGAATTGCAACTAAGTGCACATATGGTAAACTGTTATCCAAGTTTCCGGTATATTCTCAGGATAGTATGCACGGAAAATGATATGGTCCTGAGTTAAAATTTCATGGTTTCACGATCACATCAAAGTCATATTCTTGGAACAATAGTAGCCACTTGCATATTCTACCCCCCAACATTGGCTTGTTCACTAGGTATCTCAGTGCATATTGGTTTGTAAACATCTTGAAGTGAGATCCAAGTAGATAACGTCTGGACTTCTGCAAGACATATACCATCACCAAAATTTATCGTTATGTCGTAGTATATTTTTTATGTGTATATGATAACTTCCTAATGGAGAATGCAATTGGATGGTCTATCTCTCCTTCACCCAGTTGTGCCAAAACTGCTCCTAAATCTATAAACGATGCATCCAAATGTACATGAAATTGTTTTCTCCAATAAGGAAAAACTAGAATCAACATAATGACCATATTTTGTTTTAGTGTATCCAAACTCTTTTGACATTTTTCATTCCACAGATACTTCACTTCCTTCTTCATTAACTTATCCATAGGGGTTGTGATTTGCGCATACCATTTGATGAACTTTCTATAATTTCTTGTATGACCCAATGCAGACTTCAACTATCACACTGAAGTTGGTGGTGGAAAATCAACAATTATAACTGTCTTTGCAGGGTCTATTAACAATCTCTGTTTACACACCACATGTCCTAACAAAATTCCAAAAGGTGCACAAAATATGCATTTCTTCAGATTCAATGAGATCTGGTATTACCTACACTTATCCAACATTAAGTGCAAAAGTTCCAGATGATCTTTAAATAGACTAAACATTGTCTAGTCATCTAAGTAGACTTCTAAAGACTTATGAATAAACTCCTTGAAGGTTGCAACAACTACTCTGGAAAATATCGTTGGTGCATTCTTCAACCCAAATGGAATAATTGTGTATTGATAACAACCCCATTCTGTCGCAGAGGTCGTCTTGTATCTATCTTATTGCGCAATCGTGATCTGGTGGTGTCTTGATAATACATTTGTAAAAGAGTAACCCTCTTGACCTCCTACATTATCTAATACTTCATCTATAAAAGATGTCAGAAAATAGTCGTGTAAACATGCATCGTTCAACTTTCTCAAATCTACTCATATCCCAATTCCTCCTATCTTCTTGTCTTAAACCACCATTGGGATAATCCACTCTAATTGTTTAATAGGTTCTATGATTCCATCCTCTAACATTCTATCTATCTCTTCTTTTACCTTCTCCTTATACTTTGGGTTCATTCTATAGGGTCTCTGTCGCACAGGTTTGGCATTTGGCTTTAACAAAATTTTCATCTCTCAATATCAATGTCAATATTGAAGTTTGCAAATATCAATTGAATCGATGACCAAATCAGCTTTAGCTGGCCCATCAATGTCAGGGATGATTTTAAGGATGGATATTTATTTTAAAATGTAGAAACCTTGGTGAATCTTACTAATCCTTCATATGTCAACTATAAATGTTTGGCAATATTTTTGTAAAAATATTCAAATTTCTAAGTATTTTATATAGTTTTCATAAAATTTTGGCTATTTTTAAGGTAAAATAATTTTATCCTATAGAATTTGGGCGAATCATTTTTAAAATAGCAAATCTCATTTTTGGAAAAACCATGTAAAATTAGCCCATGAGCTAAATTTAGCCCCTAAAATCATCCCTTGCCATCATATCCCAAGTCTATATCAAGATAATATTTACATCAGAGCCTAATTCCAAAATTATATTTTCCATTTGATATGCTCCTATCTGCTCACTGAGATTGAACTCCCTATTTTTTTGTTTCTTACTATGCACTTGGTTAACTATTCAGTGTACTGCATGTTTCTCTTTTTCTTGGGAACAATGGTCAATCATTATGCATAAACTAATTAACACAGATTCATCCTTCATTAAATCTAAGAAAATTTTTAAAAATATCTTCAAAGTACTTACTTTATCAGTTTTCTTTTCTATATGGTGACAGACTAGAGGCATGTCATATATCGGCGGTCTATCATACTATGGTGGCATAGTCGAAGTTGATGCTATCCAGTTTTCTCCCCTCAATTATTTTCTAGCTTGTTCGTAAGTCTCTTCCTCTTTTCTTAGATCAAACGATGGTAATGGCTTCCATGCTTTCCTTACCCACTAGTGAATACTATTACCTTGATCTGTAGCGTTTTCTCTGGTTCTCATTCCTCTATGTATAATTGCTTCTATTTTGGGTTGATCATCATGCTCCTTGGATACTATCATCTGTATGTTATGATTATAGTTTCAGTTCTGATTCCCTCTTTCCTCCCATTTTTCTATTAGTTGAGGATAATCCTCCGTCACATGGTCCAATCCTATGTAGTACGTGCATGTTTTGCGATGATTCAGGTAGTGTATCTTCAAATGTCTCAATTGATTTCAATTATAACAAATGATTGGCCCTCTTCCTCCTCTACCAAATCCTCCTCATCCTCGACCTATACTGAATCTTCCTTGTCCAACCTGATTAAATCCTCTTGGAGTATTATACCATGGAACTCCTCCTTCTACTATTGCGTTTTCTTCTTGGATTTTGTAAGCATTTGCAGTGCAATCTCTCATTAAATCGAATGCAAGACAATATTTCTCATCATGTCCAATAGACTTGCAAAAATTACATAACAAATTCATGGGTGTACTCTAGTATTTCTGCAATAATGGATAAGCACTCGGATGATGTCCCCGTGTCTTACATATTTTTCAATAACCCAGTCCTCCTTCCAATGGCTTCAGTGCCCCTGTAGATGTATACTATGCACATGTTGGGAATTTGTCTTTACGATGGCCTTCTGTCTTACATGTAATAAACCAAACTTGTTCACACTTTTCCTTTCCTTTCATCATTTCACACAAATGAATCCTTAGTGCAACCAATTGTGACTGAACCTGTGTCATTCCTGTGCCATCTCCTATAGGATATGCTTCTAACTTAATCATTATTTTTGATGATTTTGACTGTTATGTGACTTCTACTATGATAGAGGGCAATGCATGTGCAACAACAGACCTGCAATAAACCATTCTCTATTTTTTTCATCAGGAATATGGAATGTTAATATACCCATCACATATTTAGACCTCTGATCCTAATACAAAACTTTCCCAATCTGTATTTTATTAATTTCCTTTAGCTTTGTGATGTACTTCGATTCTGATTTCGGCTTCTACAATTCCTTTAATAAATCTAGTCCAATTTTTGCCAATGTCCTTGATTATCTAGTCGATGTAGTATTCTGATACTTCATGTACCATAACAATGCATGACCTTTGAAAATCGTTGCTAACTATGAAATCTTCATTGCCTCATCCTAGACATTCTTCACATTCCATAAAATCTCGCATACAAACAAATTATTCTTTGGGTCTTCCGAACCCGCTCCTTGGAATTCAGGCATTCTCAATTTGTTATCTCTTCATGCCATAATATTATGTGTAGTACTTAACTTCGGTGATTCTCACTGACTCTGGTTCACTTCATTACTTCCACTATTCTGACTACTTTTCATACTTCCTCTGCTAACTACAATTTCTCTTGACAAAGTTTCAATTTCTACTTTAGATATTGGTGATGCACACATGGTTGTGAATTCGATGCAGATTCTGCAGATTTTGATATGATATGGACTTCCTTCTTATACTAGATTGCACTGAGGATCCTTTTATTTCTCTTTCCATTCTCTGTATGGTGTTATCTAAATTACTACACAAGGGTCTCTTTTATCAAACACTTTGTTCTTCTCTTCTCTCTTAGCCACAATCTCCTTCTTACTATACCTAAACCTTTTCTCACAGTGCAATAATCTGATCTCTCCTTTTGAGTCACTGTATTATTCTCTCTGCATCCTCATTCCATCCATTCATCATTCATCCTTTTCATTTATTTCCACTCTCATACCATCCTTTAGTCATACCCAAGTTCCCCTATGTGCGTGAAGGCCCCTAACAATCATATTCTATCTTCAAAACATTCTTGTTGCATAACAACATCTTTATGCAGCTAGACAATCCATTCATAAATATTCCACACGGACCCTTGAATAATTCCTTATATTTGACACTATAATACTGGGTACAATCTATTGCAAAATCAGTAATTTAATCCCCGAGTACACTATTCAAACAAAAATCAACTGCGCGAGAAAACTTATTACTTACTGTATTCAACTTTATGATCAATTCGGGGGTCCATTTTATCAGAGCCTTAGTTCAGTATCTTCCAATGTTCTCTACTATCCTTTCTAACCATTCAGTCAAAACTATTGAGAATCACCAATGAATATTTCATGAAGACTTGTAAACACATACCTTTGCAACCATTGTTCGTCATTGAGTTGTGGGTTCCTATAATGTTCTCTGGTGAATTCTCGTTCCTTCCTCCTTAACTATTATGTGATCTCTTCCTCATTTTTCCTCCAAAACATTTCACCTCCTTTTTGTATCCCGGTCCTAGCAACAAAACCATTTGTTGGTGCACAGTGGATAGAACCGAGGTTAATCATTAATAAACCAACAAAACCCTTAGACACCAAACCTTTTGACATCACTTGCAAGAAAGTGAAGTCTCACCTGAGGCATCTAGATGGGTTGCAAGAACCAATTTTCTACAGTTATGAGGGGACATGAGGCATTCAACATAACCATACTATACATTATACATTCATATATCGAGTGCACAATTCCTATTACTTAACCTTTCATTATCATTCAATATACCATGTGCATGACATTACTCCACTTAACATTTATTCATTCATCATTAACCTAAGTGCACATGACCATAACAACATACAACAGTGACATATTTAGAATATTATATGTTTATCTTCCTTGTGTATTAACAGTAAACATCACATGCATAACATACAAAAATAACACATCATGACACAATGTTTTCACATGTTTCACCCCAAACTAGGCTATGTCCACAACATATGGTTTCTTATTTTATTCATTTCAATCTCCTTATAGTTACACGTTGTGCATACAATAATATGTATCGGTTAACATTACACAAACCTGCCTTGGTCGTTCGGTTGTAGTGCGAGCCTAACTCCTGAAAACTTAGCCAATTCTTCTCTCTTGCATACCTCATCCACAACTCACCAACCCCTTCTACCCAAAAACCCATTACAATTTATATCTTTACAATAGGGATAATCCGGTTACAATGTGGACAAAATGTCCCAAAATCCTAACTATTTCCCACCTTTTACACGATGACTCCCGAACCTGCTCAAACTTCTTTTCACGCATGCTTCTCCATAGACAAAAATTTTCATGATTTGTTCCTGTGTGATTCCAAAGACTTATCCAAAATAGCCTTCTCCAACAAATGTCAATTAACCTTATTTTCCATTTCAACTTGGTGAACTTACCTCTGTAATAAAAAATTACCATTGTAAAAGGTTTTTGTCTCTATAAAATTTTATTTTATATGTAGTAGGGAATACCATGGGCCAATGGTTACCAAAACCACAGGGCTTTAAACCGCCAACAATAAAATCAAAATTTGGTCTTCCTTCTTCTTTGGAACTTTTTCTTTAAAATTACCTTGTAAATGGAAATTGACTTAACTAATCCCAACTATGAAATATTTCCTTGAAACTTCTTGGTGTGCACTTTTGACCCTTTTTTTTAATTTTCTTTTCTTACTTTGTAAATGGAAATTAACTTAAGTTATTTCCAAGTATAGATTTGTGTTTGAATTATACTTCTTCATGTGCACTTTAAGAAAACCTCTTTTTTTTTCTTCTCCTCTTCTTTTTTTTCTTTATTATGAGAAAATAATGGGCCACCAATTTGGGGATTATTGGCAATTTTTTTTTTTTTTTTAATGCCACGAACAAAATCAAATTGATCACAGATCAACAAAACAACCAAAACTATTTACCACAAGCTAGGGGAAATACTACTCTGATACCAAATGAAGTGGATATGGTGGTCCACTTCATGAGAACATCATGAATACATAACATAATTCCATATATCCATAATAAATAATATTTTATTTACTATCCATTTTACATATTTACTTGACATCATATGAGATACAATACGTGTATATAAATAGACATAGGGAATGATAAGTCATGTCTTTGGCAAAGGTCCTAACTTATCATAGAATTATCATTTACATTATGATGCCTATTTACATAATAAAAAACCTATAATATATTATTACATGATCAAAAATGGAATATACTTTAGGTATATTACAATTACCAAGGTGATGCTTATATGTGGTTGAATATTTCCAAATAAAAATGTGACACATAATTATCTTTGACTTCTATAGATCCAATTCAACTATTTTCATTGACTCAATTTCTTGAATTTCTATTGGTTTTTGAAATCTAACTCATCAACATGGATTTTTCTTATGACACACATTTTAGACACCAAACTTACTATAACAGGCTCTCTTTGTTCATCACCATCTCATCATCAATTTTATGCACTACCACATGTTCTTATTAGAGTCTCAATTATCAAATTGAGCCATGTCTCCTTAAAGACAAAGGGACTATATTCCCTTGCAGCCTACATAGATGCCTATTGGGTAGCCATTGTCTCTTGCTCTAAACTACACAACATGGAGTCTTTTGTTCTCATTGCTACATATATCCCTAATTCAATTAACCAATAAACACCATGTACCTTCAACATCACTACTTTTCAAAGACCTTCAACAATCTTCATCTTCATGCAAAATATTTACACTTAGTTTGGAACACATTCTCTTGCATATTGTTTCATATTCACTAGCATATATAATGTTTGTTATCTTCTATTAAAAGCACATTTATTTTAATTAGCCATCATCCTCAACTTAGTATCTTCTTAAGTCCTCTTAATATTCACAAGAATTTTCACCATCATCATCACTTTGTCTTTTGTGCTTCTTCTTCCACTATCATTTCTTCTCTTATCCCAGTGTTGTAGTTGGCTATGATACCAAATGATGCAATTCCAATCAAATTACACAACAAAAATAATAATACACTCTTAAGAAAAATACATTCACATCCACTTTCTCAACAATAATTACATATATTCATCAAAACCAACAATAGAGAACTACACAAAAAATGTCGTAAATAAAAAAGAATTTGAATGAACTTTGGAAGCTTCTAGGATTTCTTCCTGATAGCCTCCATTACAATATCAGCCATCATTTATATGTTATAATGTTTAATAAACAAAACATAAATCATTAACCATGACTTCAAATTATTTTTCATGGATTTCCAATGTTTGGAGGCCAAAATTTGTCAAGTCGAATGACCAATCCCGGTCTATTGAAATTGAGCTCATAAACCATCGCTCACAACCACTTGAAAACCTCAATAGGACCCAAATTCATGTAGTGAAAAAATATGAATTTGAATCAATAGAGATCCAAGGAAATAGTTAATTCATGGGCTCATAATTCTATATACATATCTAGAAATTAACTAACTATCAAGTAACACCAAGTGTTCTGAATTCTAGTTATTAAACTACCAACGACAACTCAAAAATGAATCCACACCATCATTGTGGCCTTTCCTCTTATACAACTAAGTTCTTATTAACAAAAATGGATCATCAAATTCAATCATGTATATGATAATACAACATTAGGAATTTCTCTCCAAAAGTAACGGGCATGTGCACAAAGTTTATTGACAAAAACATGGCAATGAGGTGAGAATGAACATGCTCACACTAGAATGCATGCACATTATTGAGAATTTTCATGAACGCATGATGTGATAGGCTTGGAAAATCCCAAACTGCCACCCAGGATGCCACATAGGCTCCTCAGAAAGAATGTATGTGCATACTTAAGAACATGCACAAATTCATAGGAACATGGATGCATTCTTGGAATGTGTACATGTTCATGTTGGGCCTCGTTACAAGGGATAACAAGAATTGTTTCCCCCATTCAACCACTGCACCACACAATTGATAAAACATTGAGCCAATTGAACACTTGGAATTTGCTAATGATGTGTTGAAAGGATCCTGATGATGAAGGAGCATCTTCTACAACAATCTAGTATTTGACCTCTAAGGTCTTAGGAAATTTATGAGAGGACTTGGTTTCTTCATTGTAATTATTTTAAATTATTTTTTAATAGTCTAGGGTGTTCGAGAAGAAGGATTTTTTCCCACGAATGTAATAGAAGGTGGAAGAATTAGATAAATTAGGAATTATGTTTGGATTTGATCCTTTCTTTTAGGATCAAAATCATGTTGTTAAGATAAATGTATTCTTTGTTTAGTTTTGGTTAGAAACGATCCTATCTCTGTGGAATGGATCGATCTGGTCCTTATTGCATTAAAGGGTTGATAGGAGAGAGTAGTAGTGTGAGTGTGTGCAATAAGTGTTGAGAATTGTGGAAGTGTGAATATATCGAGAAGGAACTGAGATTCCTATGTAATCTTATTTCCTTCCATCAATGGAATAAAAATATAATTGTGAATTTTAATTCCTATACATTTTGGATTGAGCCATATGTTTGTTTTTTTTGAAGGATCATGCATAGAAGGGTTCCATATTTGAAACAAAATCATATTAAATCCCCATGTGTTTATATTTTGAGGCATGAATGGTCATGATTAAATCGAGGGAAAATAAAGCGATGACCCACAACATTACGGGCATCGTGCATCAACGTTTCTTATTTCTTGGTCTTGGAATAGGCCCAAAATATTGAATTCCTGAAGTACGACACACATGGCATATTTGGAATGGCTAGGAAAGGTGTTATATGGAGGATAAATATCCACCATCGATCATGATAGGATCAAAGGTGATCTTGTTTTAAATAATATCATCGAAGTATTAAAATGATACCCACAAGATTAATATCTAACTATTGATCGGGAGTGTAGATCGATGACATGGAGTGATTGTGTATCAACAAAGTATAAAGTGTTTAACACAAGAAGGTATGAGACGCCACGGTTTTGGGCCCGAAAAACATGGAAATAATTTATTTTTCTGCATGGTTCCACACAAGGTTCGGGCGTGGCCCACACGAGAAACTCCTTATAAGATCGAATGGTGGAGATCAGATCTTCAAATCTGAAGATTGATGACCCTCATTATAGTGGACCGTGACCATTGAAAGTTTAATATGTTGGAGGAAATAAAAAGTCCTCAGATACGTCAAGATGATGTCAAGTTTCATAGTGGGCAACGATTTGTATTCAGGATTGATCAATTGTCTAGAAAGGTCTTGCAATCTAGATCAATGGCACAGATTGATCATTCACATCCATGATTAAGCCCATGGTTCTTATAATATTGTCATATGATAAATAATTTTAGTTTATGAATCCAAGCCTGAGGCTCCAACGTATGGTTGCACAGTGAAGGAAAAGAGCTAAGCGCTTGCGCAAGGAACATTTTGAATTTCTTTTATTTTGGAAATTATGTTCAATTAACAACCCCTAAAGAGCTGTTGGATTTTAAGGAGAGAGAACCAGTCCGTGGATTGGTCATCTCCTGATGCCAGGTCATCTCCTGATGCCATCTCTGAGAGAAGACAGGTATTTATTCACATTTAATTTCTTATTTTTCCATTTTCTAAATTATTTGTTTTCGTGGTTTTTGTATTTTTCAAAGTTAATTTAAAAAATCAACTTAATTTATACAAATTTCATTATTAAATTGCAACACACTAATTAACATGGAACTTAGCTGAGAAAACCAAAATCGGGAAAACACACCAAAAACCAACCCACAACCAACAAACATAAACATGAAAATCAATCAAGGATTGATGTCTCTTAGATCAATTGTTTAAGACTTAGGAGTACTAGATAGCCCAATCAATTGTCATTGGTCATTTCCTTGGATACAAATTTATCATCCATTGCAAGTGCCCAAGGGAAATTAAGTAATATTGTTGATTAAAGGGCTAGTATGTTCGATTATTACAAGACAAGAATGGATAAAAGGCAAGTGAGAGACTTGAACATCAAAAAAACAAAAATTGATGTCACTTCTCATTAATCCTAGAACTAGACTACAACCACTAGTCACAAAGAGACATATTTCTATAGATTGGTGCATCCACAAAAAGTTTAAGGATAATTATATGGACATGTGGTTTATGGTGTTTAGAAAACCTCCCTGCAATAACAGAGAGGTGCCCCTGTATTTCCTTAGGAACTTTTGGGCAGAGTTTATATTGGGTCACCAGGTCAACTACTTTGACATTAGTGAATTCTAGGGGGTGGGTCATGGGTCTACATAGGATAGAATGAATGTTTTTCATGGCCCAGTGCTAGGTCCTCATCCTCCTAGGTAAAGGCCTAACCCACCTTACTCAACATCCTCCCATCATGAAAGGCATCATGCAAACATAATTATTGATATCAACCTTGAATCAGAGCCTGGTGCAACATGGGAGTTTTGTAGAACTATCTCAACAAGAGGTGTCTCTAGGTGACATTGATAGAGGTATTGGACCTTCAAGCACCACAACAAGGTGCATTAGAGAGAGGGAACATGGATAGAGTAGGTTTTCATGTGAGCCTCATAGATTCTTTTCTTGCGGGTAGATTTGTTATAGGTCAATAGAGGCTAGTGGACATGAGAGTTACATGGAGGTTATTATCTTGATCATATTTATGTTCTTCATGATTATATATAGATTTCTTTTTATTTATTTCCATATCTTATTATATGATGTTTTGTAGTTTCTATGCTCTAACAATATATTATCTACACTGATAGATGCATTATTGCTAGTTTCCACCACTGATGCAACAATAGAGGCAAGATGCTCATTTGGTGTACCACATATGCAAGTATGTGTCACTTTTGATAAATTCACCATGATGATTTGTTTATTCTATAGCATCATGAAATATAATTTTCTTATTTTTCTACAAGTTGTAGTACCATACGGTGACGAACCATGTCCAGCTGGTATGGACAAGCCACCCCCTTCACAAGTATCATGTGTTGAGTTAAATCTTGTTTGAATGTGAAATTTGTTATATTGTTTTGGTTTAATTTTACGTTTTGGTACTAATAAAAATATTATAAATATGTATGTAGGTGGATTCATCTAATGTTGGGTCACCTATACCACCATCATTTTATTCACTACCACTACCAACATTCCACCCATGATTTTCCCTAGCTACAAGGATAGTCTAGTTCTTGGCCCCCTTGCCCTCACTCTTTGGGTACCTCTTTCCACCCCAAGGTTTGTACCATCCCTCATACAACTCATGGGGGTTTATCACCGCCCACCCCCACCATCTTTCCCATCCCATCCATCCACAGTGGTTGCACCTGTATGCCATCCACCCCCACCACCTTTTCCATCACATCCATCCGCATTCGATGCACTTGTACACCACCCACACCCACCGTCTTTTCCATCTCATCCATCCACGATGGGTGCACCCTATTACACCCACCTCGACCACCTTTTCCATATAATGCATCGATAATGGTTGCATCCATATAAGACCCAACAATCATATTTATTTCATACCTATGCCATCCATTGAGGTTGCCACAATTGATCTTTCCTTGGAGAAGGTTGTACAACTGAGCGCTCCACCTACTAGAAAATCTCCACCACTACCCAAGTTATTCACAGTGAGATCATTTGTTGATGAATTTTTATGTATCATGAACGGATTTTATTTGATATATTTGTTTAAATTTCACACCTTGATCCTTGTAACTATTGCAGGGTGGCATCGCTAAGAGATTGAGGTCATAGAGGAGGGTAACACCCTTGTGATTGTTAGTGTCATCTATAGTGATTTGTCTCATATTCAATTAGAAATTATCATTTTGTAACTCAATTAATTCATTGTGGAAAAGAACTTATAAGAATGGTCATTCTTTTTCTATTCTCTAAAGCGATGAACCATGCTTAGGTGCAAAACCACTTGAGTTGTTGCTTCGAGTAAGAGAATAAATATTGAGTTAGAGGATGCACCTGATAGTTGTGAGGGTGGAAGTGGTCAGTAAGTGACCAATGAGTTCCATTTTGTATCTAGAAAACCATATGGATGTTTTCCTTGTTTGGGCACTAAGCCACACACACACACACACATTTTATGGCATGTTTTTTTATCAATTGCAGTGTTTTTTTATTTGATGTTGGTGAATGTTGATAAAGAAATTGAAATTGAGGCACTTTGTTTTTTTCCATCCCATGCACTAAATGATAATTTTAAAATATTAACTAGCTTGAATGTAGGGGTTTCTTCAATTAAGTTATTACCCAAGGAGATGCACACAAATTAGCATATTGGAAAATAAGAAGTGGGCACGAAAATCCTTTCTAAGTTATGCATCATCTTTGTCAAAAACTATATTAAACAAGGAACAAAAGAAATAATAATCTTTTATCACAACTCTTCTTCTTCTTAAGCTTATCTTGGTTTTATAATCCTTGTCACACATAAGAAGTAAATCAACTAAAAACATCGAGTTAGATGGTATTCATAAAGAACAAAATACCTTCTCCATTTTCCCATACTTGCTCAATCACTTAACCATTTATGAAAGCAACCCTCTTGAAAACATACTCATTACCTTAGCCATAGAGAGTTGAAATATATTCATATATTAAGGGATGAAATTTGTCAATAATTCAAGAGTTAGCATGGCAAGTCACTTATTCTTAGGAAATTTCATCAACAATCAATAAAATTATGAAGCATTGGGTGTATTGGAGTGGTGTTCTTTGGTGAAAGAAAGCATTTTTCATTCTGATCTCCAAGTTTGCATAAAAAATTAGAAATATGACATTTCATGCTGAAACAAGAGGCAATGAAACTTAGGTACTTGGTTGAATGAGTCTTCCACTAGAGTTTGGAAAAGAATAAAATGTTTTCCAAACATATGATTCATAAGTGGTAGCATGGAAACAAAGAGTTTTTAAGATTTCAAAATTGGTGCTTACTAAATAGATACATGCAATTAATCGAACTAAGGTCAATAAAGCATATGCATAAACTATTATTTGAATGTAAAACAATGTCTTCATTTAACTAGAAAATATTCAACAAGTGATTTCGACTTTCTCCTCATTCTTGTCTAAGATAAAGCTAGCCAATAACAATGATATTGATTCTTAACCATTTATTTCATTAGCAAGTAAGAACAAGAACTATATACAAAGGGAAAAGTATATGTCATTTTGATTGACAACTATCGTTATTCATGCAATCTCACAAATCTAGCTTCTTCAATGCAAGAAAGAGTTTTTCATTTTCAATATCATATTGGAAAAAACATGTTTTATAAAAGGTAAAAATTATTAAACATGACCATTTTCTTCTCTAGTTCCTTGTTATTTTGGAAAGCTCAAGCAATCATTGATCAATATGAGATTTATTTATCCTTTTTAAGAGAAGTAGAACATTTGCATGTGAAAAAATGAAGATTCAAGCCACAAAAATCATGAATGTTGTTCTATACAAAGATTTGTTTATTTTTTCTTCCTAGCATTGTATAAAACTAAAATACGCAATGAAACCCCTACCAAAAAATCAAGCTAATGTTTGACACCTCTTCAACAATGGGAATTGAATTTTTTTAGCTAATGTGAACAATTCATACAACTCAAATCCTAGTTCCCTCACTTAAGGGATGGGTATTCTTAGTTTGAGAGTAAAACAAGATTGTATGCAACTACAAACTACCAATAAGCCATGGATACTTGAGAACATTGTACCAAATCTCAAATACACTACAATGGGTCTGCAATTTTATTTTTAAAGGGGTATCACTATCAATGGAATTATGAAGCATTATGGATCATTGTGGGATGAGGAAAAGCATTTCTTGCTAATTAATATATCTTTAGAAAACTCCAAACTTGCAAAACCAATCAAGAAAGATCAAGGAAATACAATGAAGAAAAGAGGAGGTTGCTTGAGTAAACATAAGGGAGAATGAGGGAGAAATGTGAAACATACAACCTTTAGAAGATGAAGAAGATGAAATTCTTTGCATGTAAAGATGAAATAGAAGTTATGTTCTAAGAAACAATTTCCAGACTAATAAAAATGGTAAATCACTTTGGTAAGGAGATAAGAAACCAATAAATTAATATCTAAAGTTACCTATGTGTTGAGGTGAGTGATTTTCCTATATGAGGAAAATCAACGAATTTTGGGGGAAAGAGTGTCCAATCAATCACTTTGGAAGGAAAATAGGAATTTGAGGTGAGATATTTTAGCATACAATGAGGCCCAATTTCTTGGCTTATAAGTCTCAATGACCTCTTGACCCATCGATTGAGGCTTCAATTTCTTTCCCTTAGCCCTTCATTGAAAAAGAGTAAGTGGAAGATGTTTTCCTTAGATTAGAATAATAAGTTTCACCCATATCAAACCCTAAGATTCAATTGGTTACTTCAAAGGCTTACTGGCCTCTCAAGTTAGTGATTTAACCTTCATGAGGAAATCCTCTAGCTTGAGAAACTATCAAGCCCCTCATGTCAACAATTTCACCTTTGCATTGGAAAAATGTTGCTTGGGATGGATGAAATCTACCTTGTTGGACTACAATTTAATGTATTCCTCTTTTTTTGCTACAACTTGATGTCATATTCCCAATTATTACAACTTCATTGAGCTCATAGGATCCAAAATATCCATGGAAATTCTTCTAGGATCCAAAAATTCATTTTGACAGAAACTTAAAAATATTGAAAAAATGCCTTAGCAGATAAAGTGTTGTTTTTTTTAGAGCACTGCTTTACGATAATCAAAGCTTATTTTTAGGTATTTCATCCTTGATATAGGATATTTAATTTGGGCCATATATGTGATATTTTTACTGTGAATTTAATTTTAAACTATGAGGGATGCCTCTAGGCACCAAATGCACCTATTAGGGAAACATGTAAAATTATTCACTTCACCATAAAACTCAATTGGAAACCTATAAATAATGTGAAATAATCCTATTAATATTATAGGGGTAAGAAACCATTCTTATGCACCACAATAATTATCTTCCCTTAATTGTCCATATCTTCATTATTTCACTTTCATGTCTAGGCACTAAAACGCATGAACGGTGACACAATTGTGCATGTTATATTATAATGATATTGCACCACTAGACCTAAAAATATCTCACAAGATGTTATTTGAAAAATAATGTGTACCTCAACATGCCACCTTTAGTCACATGTGCAAAAAAACCATTCACACACTCTCATGTGGAAAACACCACCTCTCTTTCCAAGGATTTAATTAGAAAACCCTCTCCTGGGTCTCTTTTTGGCATAACTTTACCGTGTACTATATTGTCTTGCTACTGTCGATGATGCAAGATCTGTCCACTAGTTCACTAATAACTTCTATCAAATTCACTATTAAAATTTATGGAATTGTCCTCAGTTTCTTCCTTGTCATCATGGGGACACTACAAGATCTTGTTTCATAAAAAAACACTATTATTTGCATACAACGCTTAAGATATTTGGAAAACCAATTAGTGACAACCTTTCTAATCCCATCACCAATTCCTATTTTTGTGTTTGAACTTGGAAATAGTCTCGTAATGCTCATCACCAAAAAAAACCTCAAAATAACAATTGTGATCACTAACCATTGACAAATTTTTCAATTTCTTCGTAATTAACTTAGTAAACAAATGAAGAGTTGTACATTTAATTATCAATTCGGGGAACATATGGAACTTGCAAACTGTCGTGCACAATCTATGCAAGAAGAGTGATGTTTTGAATATGGCTTTGTAGCACTTTAATGTCACAATTCAAAGATTCAAGATACATAATTAAGTCACCAAACTATGATAAGGCCTAAATTGGTCTTACAAAAATTAAAGCACACTTGCATGAAGTGAAATCACACTTGCAAGAATTGAAATCACTCTTGCAAGAATTGAAATCACACTTGTGAGAATTGAAATCACACTTGCGGAAATTAAAATAACACTTGTGAGAATTGAAATCACACTTACGGAAATTGAAATCACACTTGCGAGAATTGAAATCACACTTGTGAGAATCGAAATCACACTTGTGGAAATGAAAATCAAACTTGTGAGAATTGAAATCATACTTACAGAAATTGAAATCACACTTTCGAGAATTAAAACTCATGCTATGATCTGTTGGTGAATTACTTGAGTATAATGAAGGTCTCGTGTTGTTTCAAGAATTAAGTGTTTGTTCATTTAATATTAATCCAACAGAATCAATCCAAAGTCGCAAAGATTAAAGCTAGAGAGAATTAGAAAATAAACATAATAAGTACATTTGCAAACGGAGTTGCAACAATGTGAGTTTCAACAATGGAGTTGCAATACACAAAGAAACACAACAACTGAGGTACACCAACTTGATTCACAACAAATGAACTCTATTATGACCAAAACTAAAGTGACGCAAGTTGTAGTAATGAAAAGCACATAATAGTTGTATTGTTGGAAGAGTCTGAATTGTAAGTTAAAACTAGAAAAACAAAACCACTCATAAACTGTAACATTGTTCTGTTGATTTAAAATCACAGTAAACTGAAAGATAATTATAAAATCAAAGAACTATACTATGATTCTAGAATGAAAACAAATATGGAGATATGTACAACATGTGAATAAATTTATGATCTTGGAATCAGAGCAGTTGAAAGCAACCAACAATAGAATAAACTGAGCAAAAGTAAAATACTAATTCTAATACTATTGTTACAGGAAGTACCTGACTAAGGAGGGGGCCCTACCCCCTTAGGCGAGGTACTGGGATACATAATCATAATCATACTATCAATAAATACATCAACATGCAATTAGGAATCCAGAACAAAAATTATATCGTTGTAATTTGAAAGATACAATAGCAATAGAATGTGATTTCCATAATAATTTCCTCTCCCTCAGCTCTAGGGAGCCGAGGTTTTTATACAATACGACTACTTTTCTAAAATTATACAAACAATGGATGGAAAACTATGAGAATCCGTTTGTTCATCCGGTTATAAAGATTCTTTCAATTTTAGTGGGAAATAGGCATATGTTGACTCAATAGGTAACTGATTTCCTTAGTCACCCATTTTTCCTCAGTCGCATTCCCTCGTGGATATTGCTTCCCAAATTCCAGCTACATCGTTGACCTCTTTGATGGTGAGATATATTTGGATTCACAAGAATGAAAAGAATGTTGAGATTTGCAGTGGTTTGTCTAGAGTTGTAGAAATTATGAATACACTTTGATTTGCGACAGTTGGTTCGCATCCAAAATTGCAACAACTTGGTTAGCACTCGAAACTGTATCACTTGGAATTGCAACAGAGTGGTGTTTCATCCACTTTGATGTGTTGTAGTCACTGTATTCTCTTGTATAATAATATTAGTGACTGAAATTAATGAATTCCTTTCTAAGAATTATGAAAAAATAATGTAATAATGGCATATGGGGTAGGATCCGTATCTTAGTAATAAATGAGGTGAACTGGATAAAGGAAGCATAAAAAGAAAAAGTAATGAATAAATGATAAGAAAAAAGGTATATATGGGTGTTGAAAGTATGCCATTTTATGCTCCCATCATATTTCCTAGCCCAAAAATATTGCATGTCCTCATGAAACTTTGATCACTCAATGTTAGAGAATTCGGAGTGACCCTCGGGGTCATTGATACCACATATTTACTTCTCTAGTGCCTCCTTATCTTCACTGATATGCTCTTTTGCAAGATCCCCTCTGTGTTGTTCTGCCTATGCCTCTATCTGAGTGGCTTTATCAATTCACCTAAAATCTGTAGCCTGGACAACTACTTCTTTTGTCTCCTGATGTAGGAGCATCATCAGCAGCAAGCGAGCGTGGGACAGACGCCATCGCATTTTTGGCACATGTTGAAAATGTTTGAATTGTTTTGAAAGTTTGGATGTGTAGATATTAATGTAATAGTTAAGAGAGTGCATACTTCCATATTGTAAACATATCTTGAGAGATTCTCTCTCATCTGTAAGGTGTAGAGGCATTTATAGGTAGATAATGTAAGTAGGTAGATTTAAATTCTAAATTAGACAGTTTTAGGAGCTAGAGGGAAAACGACTATAGACACCCTCATTCTGTATCATTGTAGGAGGAAAAAAAAATGTATCAAGAGAGCATAGAGAAGAGAAGAGTAGAAAGTTGTGTAGAAGAACCCATGTACAGAAGTTCTGAGATTAATATATGAAGCTTTGATTCAGACTCATGGTGTTCTAATACTTTTTGTGTATACATGCAGAATGTTATGCTTATGGTTGTTTTACTCTTTCTGTTGTACATTTTATTTTATGCTATGTATGTATGATTTCATGTTAAGTGTTTGAAGTCTAAGAGAGTAAGGAAATGAGTTTCAATTGTTTCTCTTCTTGAGTAAGATTTCCTGCAAGGAGTGCAGTGAAGCGTCCGCAAGGAGTGCATTGACGGGCTAAAAAATTCATCTCTAAAAGCTCAGGAGGGATACCATTGTTTTCATCTTCCGCAGAAGCACAAGTCAGGCACAGAAGTTGTGAAAGGGTGTGCGTAGGCTGGTTGGAAGTTCAAAACTTATCAACCAAGGATAGGGTTGAAGACTGTTGTCGCAAGGAGTTGCACAGAGTCAAAGGATTCAAATACTTTGACGTATTTGAAGAGTACCGCAAGGAGTGCGTGCAGAAATCTCTTAGAAGATTTGAGTTTGTGAAAGGAAACTCAGGAGGATTCATACCTTCAAGGTGTTCAAGAGGAGGCAAGGAACCTTGGTCACCGTGCAGTGGACAGGTTCAAGAGAACGATTACAGGGTAAATTTAGAACCAGAGATCTTTGAAGAAGAAGTTTGGACGACCGGAATTCCCCGAGAGGAATTCGCGAAATAGCGAGGAGCGTAGGATCTACAGGAGCTGCAAGGTAGATAAGGGGCCATTGATCTTGACTTATTGGATGTCATATCATTTCGGTATTACAGGATTTGAGAATCTGAAGTGTAAGCCAAAATCCTTGGCTAATCAAACCTTGAAACGTGAAAAGGAGGTTTTCGTGTGTGGAAGTAAGGAGAGGCAAGCTTAAGTTTTCAGAACTTCAGAGTTTAGAGTTTCAGAAGTCTCGAGGGAAAGAGATCGGGACACAGCAGGGGATAAAACACAAAATTAGAGGCCGAAGTAGAGAATTATCGGTATTTCAGAAGTTCAGAGACCGGAAGGTGGAGAGGACATAGGGTTCGAGCTTGACGTATTGAACTCCCGTTACGTGAAATTGCACTGACCGTTGGATCGAGGAGAGGTCCACAACTGTTGATCTCCTTGGAAGCGAAACCTTAGTTTTTCGACATTTTGAGGTTCATAGGTTTGAGAGCCCCGAGGGCATAGTGAAAGCGCATTTCGGTGGTTGAAACCCTGAAAATGTGAAAAAGGAAGGGAAGGTCGGGACATTTGTATTTCAACGAATCCGGGAGTCTAGGGGAAGAGTTGCACGACATCACAACTCCTGAAATCGTGATAGGTGAAAGACCAAAATAGATAATAGGAAAGGTCAAGTGTTTAAGTATTTCAGGTTTCAAAGGTCGAAGAGGTAAGGCGTTTGATCGCGGGATTCGTGAAATTGTGAAGTCCGGTATCCCAAAATAAAAGAGGAAATTTCCTCAAGGTTTGTTGTGGCTTGATTTCTCAAAAAGGAAATAGAAGAGCCAATCAAGCTCTCAGGGGCCGAAAGGAAAAGATCCTGTGCGGATTTCCGACCTGCAGGTCTGGGGGTCTGCGTCAGTTGTGGTATCAGAGATCAGAAAGATTTCTTTGCTTTCTGTAGCAGGGAAAAGAGGAATTTTGCAGCCATGCCGTTGAGAAGAAGAGATAGGAAAACACCCAATCCACCAGAGGAAAGGGAAATGCCAAGAAGGAGGGGTAGGCAATTACCTGAGCCACCAGGGGCAAGAGAGATGCGTGAAATGCGTGCTAGGATAGATGCCATGGAAATACACAGAGGCATGCAGTCGGTGCTGGAGATATCAGTGAGTTTGAAAGTGAAGATGAAGTTGGACATGGAAATGAAGAAGTTGCAGCCGAAGACGCAGCAGAAGAATGCCTATTCAGGGTTGTTGCAAGGATAGGTGCTAGAGCAAAAATGGACATTCCAATATATGAGGGAAACCTGGATGTTGAGGAGCTTCTAGACTGGATTAGAGCTCTGGATAAATATTTTGACTATGAGGATGTTGAGGAAGACAAGAAGGTCAAACATGCTATCACAAGACTTAAAGGGCATGCAACATTATGGTGGGATGAACTACAAGCTGACAGACGTTGCAAAGGCAAGCAGAAAATCAAGAGTTGGGATAGAATGGTTGCGAAGATGAAGGAAAAATTTATACCCAAGGATTATCAAATCACTCTGTTTCGGAGGATGCAAAATTTGAGATAGAAGTTGATGTTAGTGAAAGAGTACACTGAAGAGTTCTACAAACTAAACATCAGAGCAGGTCATTGTGAAAGTGATGATGAAAAGGTTGTCAGATATATGAATGGTCTGATATATGAATGGTCTGATATATGAGATTCAAGATGAGATGAGCATGATGACCATCCGAATGGTGGAATATTCTTATCAGATGGCTCTGAAGGCTGAAGAGAAGTTGAGTTGAAAACAAGGTCAAAGAGTCCGAGGCAGAAGTCAAGCCAGAGGCAAGACAGTTGCCTAAGACAAAAATTAGAAACCTAAGGAAGAGTGGAAGAAACCTCAAACTCAAATTGAGAGAGGTGGAAGCTCACAGAGAGGACAGTATGCAGACAAAAATACTTTTTCTCGAACCAGAGGAAGAGGAAGAGGCAGAGGTGGAGAAATAAAATGCTTTACCTGTGGAAAGAATGGACACAAATCCTATGAATGTCCAGACAAGAAGAAAGAAGGTGGTGAAACTCATATTACTGAAGCTCAAAGATGAAGTGTTGAGGTAGAATATGCTGAAGGTGGAAGGTCATTGATGATGATAAAAGTTCTCTTAACGCCAGAGAAGGAGGTGGAGAACCCAGTCCAAAGAAACAGACTTTTTCGGACTTCTTGCAAGACCAAAGATAGGGTATGCAAGGTCATCGTGGACAACGGTAGCACAGATAATCTCATTTCTATGGAGATGGTGGAAAAGCTGGAGCTGGAGACTATTGAACATCCAAGCCCATACAGAGTTTCGTGGCTACAAAAAGGACATCAGGTAAATGTCACTAAACAATGTTTAGTTGAAATTAAAATAGGAGGATATAA
>JZKD02S0189499.1:84755-99221 GCA_000966675.3 Picea glauca | reverse complement strand
CAATATGACAGGAATGTGATTCATGATGGGAGAAAGAACACATACACCCTGGAGAAGAACGGAAGAACTCACATGTTGTTGCCAATTAAGGATAAAGAAGTGACAACAGAAGTAAGCAACACTGTACTTCTCATGAGTGGGAAAGAACTTCTTAAGGAGGTTAAGAAGAAGGAAGATACACAATTCATTGTGGTCAGAAATCCTAGAATTGTTTTAACCAGCACAAGAGTGGATGATTTACTAGAGGAAATCCATCAGCTACTGGAAGAGTTTGCTGATATAGTAGTGCACAAACTACCTTGTTCGTTTCCACCTATCAAAAGTATAAGTCATCACATCGATATTACACCCGGAGCTAGTTTACCAAACAAAGCAGCGTATAGATTGACACCACAGGAGAATGAAGAGGTCAAGAGAAAGGTCTAGGATTTAATGGACAAGGGGTTAGTTAGAGAAAGCTTGACTCCATGTGTTGTTCCGTAGTGCTTATTCCAAAGAAAGATGGAGGCTAGAGGATGTGTACAGACTCGAGGGCAATTAACAAGATTACCATCAGGTATAGATTTCCATTGCCAAGGATGGATGATTTGATGGATTGCTTGAGTGGAGCATTTTTTTTTTCAAAGATTGATTTGAAGAGCGGATATCATCAAATTCGAACGAGAGAAGGTGATGAATGGAAGACAACATTCAAGACGAATGAGGGACTGTATGAATGGATTGTTATGTCGTTTGGTTTAAAAAATGCATCGAGTACTTTCATGAGGTTGATGAATGAAGTCTTGAAGGAGTTTATAGGAAAATTCGTCATTGTATATCTTGATGATATACTGATTTTCAGTAGAACAGAAACAGAGCACTTGAAGCATTTGGCTACAGTGATGAAGAGATTACAGCAAGAGAAGTTGTTGATAAATATGAAAAAATCATCGTTCATGAAGATAGAGCTCATTTATTTGGGATTTTTTATCTCTTCAAATAAGCTAAAAATGGATCCAGACAAAGTGGAGGTGATTAAGAATTGGCCATCACCGAGGAGTATATTTGAAGTTAGAAGTTTTCATGGATTGGCTAGTTTCTACAGGAAATTTATTAGGAATTTCAGTGGAATTAGCGTGCCAATGATGGACATGGTGAAGAAAAGACATAAATCTTTTCACTGGACAGAATAAGTAGAGAAAAGTTTCAATTTGTTGAAAAGGAAGATTACTGAACAACCAATTCTGGTGTTGCCATATTTCAGTAAGACGTTTCAGGTCCAGTGCGATGCTAGTGGATTTGCAATTGGAGCAGTTTTGAGTCAAGATGGTCAGCCAGTCGCATACTTCAGTGAGAAACTGAACGAGGCGAAGGTTAAGTACTCCACGTATGAAAAAGAATTTTATGCAGTCATACAGGTGCTGAAGAAGTGGAGGCACTATTTGGTTCATAAAGAGTTTGTTTTGTATCGTGATAATCATGCCTTACAATTTGTAACTCAGTAGGATAAATTGAACCAGAAACATGCAAAATGGGTTGAATACATGCAGAATTTTACTTTTGTAAGTAAATATATTTCGGGAACTGCTAACAAAGTTGTTGATGCTTTGAGCAGGAAATTTTTGCTGATGCGGGAATTTAAAGTTAAAACTTTGGGTTTTGATAACCTCAGGGACATGTACAGAGTGATCCAGATTTCAAAGAGGCGTATGAAGCATATAAGAATCCAATTCTTAGGGACAGAAGTCAATGGATTGAATATATGATCCAGGATGGATTATTATTCAGAGGCAATCAACTGTGTATTCCAAAATGCTCCATGAGGGATAATCTGCTAAAAGAAAAACACAGTGGAGGATTGGCCGAACATTTCGGTCATGACAAAACGTTCTTCAAATTAAATGGCTCATATTTTTGGCCAGGGATGAGGACATATGTCAAAAGATTTGTGGACAAATGTAGAATTTGTCAGCACACAAAAGGAAGAAAGAAAAGCACAGGATTGTATTAGTTGTTACCCATACCAGAGAGGCCATGGGATGTAGTGAGCATGGATTTTGTGTTAGGGATGCCAAGAACGCAAAGAGGGGTTGATTCAATCTTTGTGGTGGTAGACAGATTTTTGAAAATGGCACATTTTATACCATGCCAGAAAACTAGCGATGCAACTCACATTGCGAACCTGTTTATCAAAGAAGTTGTCAGACTTCACGGCTTACCAAGGAGTATTGTTTCTTATCGAGACACCAAGTTCGTAGGACATTTCTGGAGGACTTTGTGGAAGAAGCTGGGGACAAGTTTGTCTTTTAGCTTAGCTTATCATCCTCAGACGGATGGGCAGACAGAAGTTGTGAACAAAAGCTTGGGAGATTTGCTAAGGAGCCTAGTGACTGAACATCACAGTCAGTGGGATCACATTCTGCCAAAGGTGGAATTTGCTTACAATGATTCACATAATAGAAGCATAGGGAAGAGTCCATTTTAGATTGTTTATGGAATGCAACCAAGGGGAGTTTCTAAATTGAAAGATTCAGAGCAAAATGAAACTAGAAGTGCTAGTGCAGAGGATTTTGCAAAAGCAATGAAGGAACTTCACAGCCAAGTGAAGGAACAATTGAAAAACTCGAGCAAAGAATACAAGCACATAGCAGATCAACATAGGAGAGAACTTCAGTTTGAAGTTGGTGATCTGATTCTTGCACACCTGAGAAAGGAAAGGTTCCCAAGGGGAACGTATAACAAACTGAAAATGAAGAAGATCGGACCATGCAAGATCGTAAGGAAATTTGGGGAAAATGCATATGAGATCGAATTACCCGATGGGATCGAAATTTCACCAATATTCAATATCTCATATTTGTACCCTTACAGAGTCAGAGGAGCAGGAGAAGATAGTCAACAGATAGAGGTTCAGTGGGCTAAACAAATGCCTATAGCTGAAAATCCACAAATGGAGAGTATACTTGACAAGAGAGTTAGCCAGAGGACCGGGAGAAAGGAGTATTTTGAATACTTGGTCAAATGGAAGGGACATCCATTTGAAGATGCCAGCTTGGAGAATGAGGCAAAAATTCAGAAGCATGGACAGACCATGCAAGAGCTCATGAACAGGAGTCCATGAAAATTTTCAAGTGAGGGAGTATGATGCAGGAGCATTGTCAGCAACAAGCGAGCGTGGGACAAACGCCATCGCATTTTTCGCACATGTTGAAAATGTTTGAATTGTTTTGAAAGTTTGGATGCATAGATATTAATGTAATAGTTAAGAGAGTGTGTACTTCCACATGGTAAACAGATCTTGAGCGATTCGCTCTCATCTATAAGGTGTAGAGGCATTTATAGGAAGTTAATGTAAGTAGGTAGATTTAAATTCTAGATTAGACGGTTTTAGGGGATAGAGGGAAAACGACTTTAGATACCCTCATCTTGTATCATTGTAGGAGGAAAAAAATTGTGTCAAGAGAGCATAGAGAAGAGAAGAAGTAGAAAGTTGTGTAGAATAACCCATTTACAGAAGTTCTGAGATTAATATATGAAGCTTTGATTCAAACTCATGGTGTTCTATTACTTTCTGTGTATACATGCAAAATGTTATTCTTATGGTTGTTTTACTCTTTCTGTTGTACATTTGCTTTTATTCTATGTATGTATGATTTCATGTTAAGTGTTTGAAGTCTAAGAGAGTAAGGAAATCAGTTTCAATTGTTTCTCTTCTTTTGCAAGAGTTCTTGTAAGGAGTGGAGTGAAGCATCTACAAGGAGTGTGTTGATGGGCTCAAAAATTCATCTCTGAAAGCTCAGGAGGGATACCATTGTTTTCATTTTCCGCAGAAGCACAAGTCAAGCATATAAGCCATGAAAGGGTGTGTGCAGGCTGGTTGGAAGTTCATAACTTATCAACCAAGGATAGGGTTCAAGATTGTTGTCGCAAGGAGTTGCATAGAGTCAAAGGATTCAAATACTTTGACGTATTTGAAGAGTGCCACATGGAGTGCGTGCAGAAATCTCTTAGGAGATTTGAGTTTGTGAAAGGAAACTCAGAAGGGTTCATACCTTCAAAGTGTTCAAGAGGAGGCAAGGAACCTTGGTCACCGTGCAGTGGACAGGTTCAAGAGAAGGATTACAGGGTAAATTTAGAACCAGAGATCTTTGAAGAAGAAGTTTGGACGGTCGGAATTCCACGAGAGGAATTCGTGAAATAGCGAGGAGCATAGGATCTACAGGAGATGCAAGGCAGATAAGGGTCCTTTGATCTCGACTTATTGGACGTCAGATCATTTCGGTATTTCGAGATTCGAGAATCCGAAGTGTAAGCCAAAATCCTTGGCTGATCAAATACTCGAAATGCGAAAATGAGGTTTTCGTGTGTGGAAGTAAGGAGAGGCAAGCTTAAGTTTTCAGAACTTCAGAGTTTCGGAAGTCTCAAGGGAAAGATATCGGGACACAGCATGGGAGAAAACCAGAAATTATAGGTCACAACAAAGAATTATCGATATTTCGAAAGTTCGGAGACTGGAAGGTGGAGAGGACATAGGGTTCGAGCTTGACGTATCGAACTCCCGGTATGCGAAATTGCGCTGACCGTTGGATCGAGGAGAGGTCCACAGTTGTTGATCTCCTTGGAAGCGAAACCTTAGTGTTTAGGCATTTCAGAGTTCGGAGGTTCGAGAGCCCCGAGGGCATAGTGAAAGTGCATTTCAGTGGTTGAAACCCCAAAAACACGAAAGAGGAAGGGAAACCCGGGACATTTGTATTTCGGTGAATCGACAATTCAGGTTTCGGGACTTTGGGAGTCGAGGGGAAGAGTTGCACGACATCGCAACTCCCAAAATCACGAAAGGTGAAAGGCCGAAATAGACAATAGGAAAGGTCAAGTGTTTAAGTATTTCGGGTTTTGGAGGTCGAAAAGGTAAGGCATTCAACCGCGGGATTCGCGAAATTGTGAAGTCCGATATCCTAAAATAAAAGAGGAAATTTCCTCAAGGTTTGTTGTGGGTTGATTTCTCAAAAAGGAAATAGAAGAGCCAATCGAGCTCTCAGGGGTCGAAAGGAAAATATCCTGAGCAGATTTCTGACCTGTGGGTCTGGGGGTCTGCATCATCTTCCTAGGATGACCTCTTTCCTGAGAGGTTGTCAAGGGTTCCCCTACAATAAGAGAAATTTTTGTAGGGTAACTTGAATATTCAGGTGCCTTATGCTCTTCAATATTTTCTCTAAGTATCTTCAAATTGATCTTAAGCTTTAATTTTTCACCCTCAACATTTTATTTTCTCTCACCAAGGAGGCATATATAGGGAGAGAGTGGGGTATGCTTAACCATGTGTGAGTGATTGAAGTAGAATATTGTGGTTGTGATTGTTACATGCCTTATTCTGGTGTATCAGCAGGACCATCTTCATAGGCGTCGCTCAGTGGGACTTATTTTTCTCTTTTTTCTTCTAGTGAATGGGTAGGCCATTCCCCAAGAGGTCCACCTACTATAGTTTGTGTGACAATAGGGGCCTTTGGTTCTATTTCCTACATATATTCCTCCAAAGTAGAAACACTTGATTCCCCAAGATTTCCTCTTATTGTTCCAGCAAGAGGCATCGTTTCTAGTTTTTTTCCCTCAATTATGTTGATTGTTGTGTCAATGAGAATGTCTAATTTCCCTTTGTCCTCTATACTTCAATAGTGTTCTATATTTCTCGTATGTTTCTTATAAATCTTGGACAATTTTTCTAGAGGAAGTATTTCTACTATTTTTCGAGAAATATCATAGGCTTCTTCCTTCTCGTCCCCATTTCCTTATGTTGGAGCTTGTTCTTGACTAATCTTCTCCATTAGTTCTTGTGGTTCAATGGAGGATATCGAATCCTCTTCATCTGTGTATGATTCTAGGAGAGAATTGAGGCCCTCATCGAGACCATCTTGGTATGGTGCTTGTGTGTAATCCAAGACTTCTTGGGTGTCCAAGTGAGTATCCTCCTTTGGTTCTTGTGTAGCAGGAGAGATTTTGTCAATGTTTAATCGAAACCTGCACATGATATCTAGCTAAATCAAATACAAACAAATATTATCAATAAAGGATGAGAGATTGAATATGGAAGAATCAGAAAATATATTCACACTACTCCGATGAGCCGATCAATGATAGAATGATTGATACAATGATTATCAATATGATCAATATGATACAATGAATGAGTGGAATACGCTCATATATTGGGAAAACATTCCATAATTAAGAAAATAAATCAAGCAGTTAACTTTCCTTAGGAATGCATGCAAGCATAATAGTGATGGTCTGAATAGAAATTCTAAAATAGAAATATTCAGTTAACTCTCACTGAACTAGTGTGTCGAAAATAAAAATTTCTCCAACACCCACCTAAACATCACTATGGAGCAAAAATGAGTCCAAACAACTAGGCCATATTAGGTACTCATGTACAATGAAACTAATGAACACTGAATAAAAATGAGGAAAGAGGGAAAATCACGTGGGAACAAACCCCCCCCCTCAAAATATAATGCATCAAAAGAATAAAAGAACAGATGAGATCCACCATGTGGCCGGTAGACAGTCTTTGAAACCAAGAAAAAAAATGACAAGCCAATGAAGCATGATCTGATGATGACAGATCATAATATGCTTCAATGAGTGTGTTGAAGCTAAAATGTTGTAGCTGATACTAGTTGACAACAATCAGATCTGTCCAAACATTGAGGTGCTAGCTTACACCAATATGGTCGGGCTAGTCAGAGGTCTTCCAAAACATAGAAGAAAACACCATAAAATTCATCAAAATAGTGGTGAATTGAACTATAAAGGAGACATCATCAATCAAGTCAAGAGAAATGAGAATGGTTCCCATGTATCGTGGATGAAGCAGATATGTAATATTTCCTAAAATAGTTTCTCAAATGCTTCCATGACCAATCATCAAGCCAACCAAAAATGATCCTCGGAGTTGGTACCTTTCCAAAACGTTGTCGTATAGGCCTCTTCATCAATGAATTTAAAGAAGAGGAACTAACAAAAGGTCGAGGATATATTAAAGGAATAAAATGTTGTCTCTGATCATGATGTTGAGGATGTCAATATGTGGAGGATGTAGACCCTGTAGCTGTTGTTGAAGAGTTTGTTTCTTCCAAAAACTCTGATGTTGGTGCTGAAGATTCTAATAATGGTGAAGTTGGTGTTGAATCTGGTTGTGAAATATCTGAAGTTTAATCAATAAGAGAAGTAGGTGGTGGCTATTGCAACTCAATAATAAAAGAGTCATCTTGTGTGATGGAATATTGTGATTCAACAAATTGAGTATTAATGGATGAAATATCGTGACAACTTTCTACTAGAAATGAACTCCCAACAAAACCAAGTCTAGCTTTCACTGGTCTCATCACAAGATGAATTGGATGTACAATCCCCTGTCCATTCTTACCAAGGCCACCACCAATGTATCCCATCTTATGCATCAATTTTGACCCAAAACCATGAGTGTGCAACTCAAAATTTGGTGAAGGAAGCTCAGTATTTCCTAGCAATGCAACAACGACATTAGAAGTAATAGACCATTCCCGATATTTATGAAAACAAGAAATAATATCTTCCTTCTCTTTTAAATCAACAAAAAAATTCTCATTGAGAAGAGTGAATTTCTCCTCCATCTCATTAATGTGGGTGGTCCAAGTATCAAAGTGAGCTTCTTGATCCTGCATTAGACTCCCAATGAGTCAATAAGCCCTAGAAAAATTGGTACACATGTTTTGAAGAAAAATATTGGATCTCTCTTGTTCACCTTGAAGTTTGCTAACTTCTTTGACAAGTTCTAGATTCATAATCTGAAGAGTCAATATAAATGCATATTTTTCCTCCATTACATTGATTCTCTCCCAAATAAATCTAAGAACCCTTAAAATTTACTCTCAATATGAAACTGAAAAACTGAGAAATTACTGCAAAAAAGGCACTTACAGATGGAAAATTCATATCAGTTTCAAGAGGCGATCTTCTGACTTCTTTTCTGAGAAAATGGCGAAGAATTTAGCCAAATGGTTGAAAATCCACTTGCAGAATGGGTCGATTTACTCCTCTTACGAGCCATTTCCTTAGAAAGTTAATATTTTGGGAGAAACATCTACAAAAATAAAGGGGTTTTAAGAGGTTTTCGCACCTGTCCTTCATACACAGAGCGACAAGCTCTTGGTTGTCTCCCTCCATAGTGTACTAGGGTGTGATAGGTCCTTGTCATATTTTGGTAGTGTAATAGGGTGCAACAATTCCAAATTCCAGGGTGTGACTATTGCACCTTACAAAAGGGAGAGGGTGTGGCAAATTAAACTTATCGCACTTTTTGACAAAGAAAGGTTGTGACAATATCTGTTACATGGATTTCGCTCACCGAAACTCCAATTTTCCTTAGTCTCTGGCTTGTATGGATTGCTCCAAGAAGCATAGCTATGATACCATGTTAATGTTTCATCGAAACCTACACATGAGATCTAGATAAAGAAAATACAAATAAATCTTATCAAGAAAGGATGAGAGATTCAATATGGAAGAAAGAGAAAACATATTCACACTACTCCAATGGGTCGATCAATGATCGAATGATTGATAGAATGATGATCAATATGATACAATGAATGATTTGAATACACTCATATATAGGGAAAAATATTCCATAATTAATAAAAGCAATCAAACAACTATCTTTCCTTAAGAATGCATGCATGCATAATAGTGATGGTCTAAATAGAACTAGTCAGTTAACTCCCACTGAACTAGTGTGTCGAAAATAGAAATTTCTCCAACATAGGTTGTCTCCTTTTGTTTCCTGGATTTCCACCTGGACTGGCTTCTTTGGCTTGATAGTTATTCTCTTCTTACAATGAGTTTTAGTCTTGTGTTTTGTCCTTCGTTTCTTAGGCACATGATGTATCCTTTTGGTAAACCCTCGAAGTCGCTTTGTGGGTGGTTTACTAGCTCTTATATCTACATCATTGTCATGGTCTACTTCTACTGGAGTTGTAACATGATGGTATTTTTCCTTGATTTTTCTCTTGGGTTTCCTTTGTGGATTTGCAGTAGTTGGTCCTATTGTTTCCTCAGCCTCATTTTTTGGTGTTGCGGCCATGGTCTCTTGTGGAGCGAGAAGTGCAGTCATTGCCTGCTCAACTACCTGAAGGGAAACAAATTCATTTTCATTGAGGAGGACATGTGACTGCACAATATTATTCCAAGTGCAACCCTGTTTTTGCAATGCATGTTTAACCATTAATTTTATGAGGTTATGATGTGATACAACCTCCCTGAGGTTCTTGGCCCTTTGAAAAATTGTTGCCATTGTCTGCAATGTCATGAATAGAAAATGTGACATATTGATTGGTCACCTGTGACATAGGTGGTCGAGAAAGTGAATGTGTTTCACATAAATAGTGTCAAAGTGTCCTTTGCAAGTGAATTAAAATAAACAAAGATAGTTTCATCTTCCCATGGATGAGGTAATTTCCAGCGGTCGAAGCCTGTTCCTTTCTTGACTAAATCTTCCCCTGGTTTGAGGAACTACCTCGAAAGTTTTTGGTGCGATGTCCTTTGGCTATACCATCTTTTTCCTATGAGAGGTAGCCTAGTGGCTTCAACCATAGTTTCCTCTATGAGAACCTTGTTATGTAATGTAATTCATAGAAAATTCATAGTGAATCCCAACACAATCTCATCATTGTAGCCCTATAATTGTAACACATACTCCATCCATCCTGATCGTCCCAGGATTTCTCTTATGTCGTCATAAAATTCTAGCAGCATTGGTTTAGTCGGCTCTCTATGGATTAGTGATCCACCCATGGCACCTTTCCTCTGCTAACTCTAAGTGTTCACATTTTCAAAGCTATGTGAATTATGGGGTGGTGAGTTCAAAATTTTAGCAATAACAATGGTGGTTATGATAGTGATGATTATAGTAACAATGCTCTTATGTGGTGGTTTATGGAGGAATGATTAGACACATTCCATTAGAACATATTTATTGAAAATTTAGATAGGAATGTGTGCCTGAAATGCCTTACCTTGAGTGGTTGTACAAGTACAATGTGGATCGAGTCTTTGGTGTTGAAGGCTAGAGTCCCATCAACGGTACTAGACAGAATTGGAGTGTTTTCATTGTCAGTTCCATCGACTAAAATTGCATTAATGTCAATTCTTAGAAATGCAAGTTGCAAGTGGAGTCGTAGAAACGATAGTTGCAGCGACATAACTATAGCACTAGAAGTGTGTCTCTATGGTGGGGATATGAATTGCAGCATGGGTGATGGAGGGGAAAGGTGTGGGTGGAAAGTGAAAAACAATTGAATGATGTTGCAAGAAGAGTTGTTGCGACATGATTCGCAGCAACGAAGCTACAACAATGAAAAATGATAAAACTATGGTTTATTAGAGGAAGGGAGTCGCAACAATGGGAGTTGCGAAGATAAGTTTGTAGCAAATATGATGTGCCAAATGGTGTGGATATGAGTTGCAACATCAATGGTGCAGGGAAAAGGTGAAAAGTGAGAAGATGAAATGGAGCTTCAAGTGGAGTTGCAGTGATGTGAGTCGCAGCAATGAAGTTGCAACTGTGAAAAAAGACTAAGATTTTTGTGATTTATATGGGATGAAGGAAGGTTGCAGTGGAGTTGCAATTGAAATAATGGGGGAAGGGAAATTTGCAGGTTTTAGTTGGAGTAACAGCCAAAGGGATGAGAGTAAAATCTAAGTGAATAGTGGAACTTCAATGATAGGGAGTTGCAGTAAGGGGATTTGCAGCAATGGAAGTTGCAACAAATGAGATAGGGTCAACGAAGGGAGTGGTGGAAAAACAAATTTGGCCATGGGAATTTATGCTTCAAGGAGAGTCGCAGTAGCAGGAGTTATAGCAAAGGGAGTTGAAACAACAAGATTTTCACAATAGGAATTGGTAGAAACATTGTTTTCCTTGGCATGTCCTACAAAATAAGATGATTAGAGAGAAAATATTTATTAAAATTTATTGAGAAGTATCCTGACATAGACATCATGAAACCATGAAGTTCCCTTATGATTTTTGTTTTCGATGTTCCATCCAAGCTAGTTTTCACATTTTTATTTTTTTTAGGAATAAGAACATAAACTATCCAGCGGGAACAAGTTTCAAGTCACTTTTTGGGCCATCCATCCATCGAGAATTTTTCTAGTCCCCTCTACCTATCCATTTTCCTATGGATGATATGGTTTTGTTACTCGATTCTTGATTTTGTGGTTGTACATCATATTTATGAAAATTCATGATGTGAACTGAGTTCCTCCATTATTCACTATATCCCTTGGTATCCCAACCCTTACAAAAATTGCCTCATGGAGAAATTCTACTACTACTTTTTTCGATTGTTTTTGGAAGTTCCTTCACCTCCATCCATTTTGTGACATAGTCTATATAGACAAGGATGTAGGAGTGTCAACAAGATGGGGGATTTATTTGTCCCACAAAATCAATGGCCCAATTTTTAAAAGGTTCTAACACCATCTGTGGTTGTAGTGTAATTTCATCTATTTGTATAGGTCTACCCATGTGTTGACAGTTGTTGCACCTCTTCACATATTTTTTGGTGTCTCTAAAGAGTGTGGGCCAATAATACCCCTGACGAAGTATCTTGTACCCAGTTATTTTATCTTCAAAGTGTCCCCCACATGGCCCATCATGAGAGGATTTCATTATTTCATGGACTTCCTCCTCTCGTACACACCTTCTGATAATCAAATCAGGACCAATGTAGAAGATGAAACCATCAATCCATGAGAATATTTCACTTTTATTTACTATACTTTGTCATTCTTTGGGGGTCAGATAATGCAGAAGTTTTTCTACAGCCAAAAAGTTAGCAATATCTACAAACCAAGGTGATTTAGTAGATACTGCAAAGAGGTGTTCATCTGGAAAACAATCTTCTATTGGCGATTCATTCTCATTAGATGTCATTCTAGAAAAAAGTTAGCCACTACATTATCTTTTCTTGGTTTGTATAAAATAGTAATATAAAATTATTACAATAAAATAAAGCATCTAGTGACTCTACCATTCATTATTGGTTTGTTCATTAAATATTTAATAGTGGCATGATCAGTGTGAAAAATTATAGGATATCTAGAAATGTAGGGTCTAAACTTGTTTATTTCATGAATAACAACAAGAAACTCTTTCTCAGTTACCATGTAGTTCAATTCAACAATCGAGATATTCTTACTGACATAGTAGATTGCATATATGGGCCTTTTCCTTCGATTTATCCGAGGAATAATATGATAGCGGTGTCAGATGTATTTGTGGAAATGTGGAATGAGAGGATCCAATCATGTCCTTTTAATACATTAGCTTCATATAATTTGAATTTCAATTCATTAATCACATGTTGGTATGTCTCTATCCATACAAACTCAATATCTTTGCAAAGTAAGGAAAATAATGGACGAGCAATACACGAATTTTTTTCAATGAATCTATGATAATAACCAACATATCCTATAAATATTAGTACCTTCTTCTATGAATTGGAGTTGGAAAACATAGTATTACCTTTATTTTCTCTGGATTGATTTGAATACCTTTTTCTGAGATACGATGTCCCAATACAATGCCATCAGTTGCCATCATAAATAAGTTTTTTTTACTAATGACAACATTTGACTCCTTGCACCTAATTAATCTCTTTTCCATATTGGTTAATGCTTCATCAAATTCATCCCCATATGTCGTAAAATCATCCATATATATTTCCATGCAATCATGAACTAGATAGGAGAATATACCTATAACGACTCACTAAAAGGTAGCAGGGGAGTTGCATAACCCAAATGGTAGCACGCGGTAGATAATATCCCCCAAGGACAAGTGAACATTGTTTTCTCTTGGTATTCAGGGGAGATTTGAATTTGGTTGTATCCACTGAAACCATCAAGGAAATAAAAATACTTATTTCATGCGAGCAAGTCTAAGCCTGGTAGATAAATGGTAATGGAAAATGATCTTTATGTGTTTCATTATTTAATTCTTGATAATCTACACAAATTCTCCATTTACGATTTTTATTTGGTACCATGACAAGGGGGGAGACCCACTACCTATCAGAAATGGGATAGATGAAGTTAGTTGTAAGCAATTTATGTAGCTATTCTTTGACTATGTCTTTCATTTCCGGGTTCATCCAATGTTGAGGTTGACGAATGGGCCTGACTCCTTCCTTAATATATATATATGATGTGTACAAAGGTCAGGGTGGATCCCCTTCATGTCAGAGTAATCCCAGGCGAAGGCATCACTTTGCTTTTTCAACACTTGAATGAATCACTCTTTTTGTTGTTCGATTAGTCCATGGTTGATTTTCAAGGTTTTCCCTAGGCTAATTTGTATGGTTTATATGAGGGATCCTTGGACTTTTTCTTGTATAGGTTCGTGTTAAATGGGTGAGATGATTGTTCGTGCTCGAATCGTCGTCGGGTGAGCAAAAATGGGAGCACTGGCATGCCCTGTTGGGCTTAGCAAGGCAGAACAGGATGTTGTGGAGCAAAAGGGGTTAACAGAAAACAANGTGGACTTCCGGGGGGACCCGGATATGATACTGCCTCCTGGGGAGGTTTTTGACCACAGAGGTATGTTGTGTATTTTTGTGATTTATGTTTGTGACTTTGATATACTGGTTTATAATTTTTATGTATAGACACTGATACCCTCTGTTGTTGTTTGTTTGGTGCATGTGCAGATGTGGCACCTCGCGGGCGCAAGGTGGAGGTGTTCAGAGTGCCCGCGCAGTGAGAGCAGGAGAGACCGCCGCGTGCAGGGAGGCAACCGAGGGATGAGGCTGGTGGGGGACCAGCAGGGCCCGAGAGACCGGTGCAGAGGCACCGCTGGGATGACCCTGGTGCGGGGTCATCGCAGGATCCTCCGGCGGCAGCCGGAGCAGATGATGAGGATCTAGTCCGTCGATTTGAGACGGTTTTCCGAGATGTGCCTGAGGGCATGTGGACCCAGATCTAGGACGAGGAGTTCCTGGAGCAGTGCATCGGACTACCGCCACCATGGAGGTCGATCATGCGACGAGCAGCTGTGCTCGCCGCTATGACGAGTGGACGCCTGCCGCCTGGGCAGGGTGGTCCTGCGGATGTTCCACCACCACCGCCTGGGGCAGGTGGGGGTGGGCCACCACCGCCTCCTGAGGGAGGGGCAGCTGGGGGTGCCTTAGAGGCCCCCTRATTGTATGGAGCATTTTGTACCTTTTTGATAGGCTGGTGAGCCGATTTTTGTACCATTTATGTGGCACGGGCCGAAGGGCCGATATTTTTTGTATGTAAACATTCGGTTGTGATATATACATGAGTATACATATTCTGTGATCCAAATGTGGTACATGTATTTTTGTTTTTGATGATGATGATGATGATGTCTATGTTTCCTATATGCTGTGACAGGATGTATGAGATGTTTATATCTGTGTA
>JZKD02S0189499.1:41971-83902 GCA_000966675.3 Picea glauca | reverse complement strand
AAGACAGAGATAGGGGTTCCCTCTCCCTCCAGCGGAAGGTCCTTCGGGGCCCTCAACACGATGCTTTCCTTACAAAATGAATAGAAATGAACTGAGTGATGAAAGAACTCTGAGTTAAACTGTTGATGAATTGTTTATCAAAGGATGAGCTCTGAATCATCTGTACAGCATAACAATGCCTTGAATTCTCTGCTAAAACAATGAGTCTCCACGGCTATTTATAGCATTTTCCAGGCGGTCACGTAACCAGCTTCCGGTGTAAACACGAACCTGTTTAGGGTTCACTTAAGCCATTAATTCACCGAATTTGCAGAGCCGACCCTGATCTGAAGGTCAAATCATCTTGGGGGCCGGTCCATTGGCGGTCGGGAGGCCGACTTAAGCAATTAATGCGCCGTATTAGCAGATGCGTGGCTTTTTACGTTGACAGGCGTGCGTCGGGGCGCGCATGCGCCAAAAACACGTTTTTGTCCCGCGCATATGCGCGCGCACCAGGCTGCTGTAAAGTGCCCTTCAATTTTTGGTTACTTTGTATAGTTTTTGACCCTTCTGGAATGCTGTGAACTTAATTCAGTGCCATGAATGACTTCATTGCTGTTTTGATGATGTGGAGTTCTTGTCGCCACGTGCAGACGAAATTTCAGTGATAACAATGATCATGGAGGCTAAGGAAAATTGAGTTTCTAGTTTCATAATATTCTTAATAAGATGTGTTTTTCCTAAGGAAGAGGTAGAGGCTATTAAATCATTGATTTTTTCTTCCTTTGTCTTATCTCTTATGGATAACTATTGATCTATGGATAGGACCTGATGAGATTCCCCTTCTTCCTCACTTTCTTCTCCATTAACCCAAAGTTGTGTTTCTACGTCTATGATGGGTTTGGAGGGATGGTAGAGTGTTAATTTTTTGGTGGATATCCCATGGGAAATAGTCATATTGCATGACTGATAAACGATGTAGGCATCGATAATGGCCAACCATGGTCATCCCAGGATTAGAGGATACCCATCGAGAGAGGTTTTAGGTTGTAGGACCATGACGTTAACATGATATTACCATGAATTCATAAATATCACTACATATTCTAGAATTCCCTCTAGTTTAATGATGGATCTATAAACGAGTTTAAGTATAGTGGGGGTTCCCCTAAGGCCTGTAAGTTCTAAGACATGCATGGTCTTATGTGTCATAACGTTAATGGCATCCCCTAAGTCAATTAATGTGTCACTAATAGGTGTATTATTGATTAGAACATTAACAACTGGAATGCTAGAGTTAGAGTATTTATTCACGAGAACTCCCCCCATCATTAGGTCTAATAGTTTTCCCATGACATGAACAATTTAGGGATCCTTTTGTTTCCTACCCGACTTCCTATAACAAATTTCTAGTATTTATTTTGAATAAATAGGTACGTCCTTAATTGTTTGAAATAGTGGTATTTTGACACACACATTCTTGAGTTCTCCTAATAAATAAAACTAAATTTTTATAGAAGGTTTGTCTTGATTTAGCCTTTCAGGATAGGGTGGATCTCGAAGTGCGAGGTGATAATTTTCATTTTTTGAAGGTTCTTGAGATTGTTTTTGTTCTGATTCTTCACTTGGGAACTCCTCATTTAGATATTCAATTATAATGTGAGGTTGGCACTTGGTTAGAGTAATACATATGGATATCGGTGGCCACCCACCTATTCCACTAGCTCAAAACATGGGTTTCCACCTTGGTAGTTTTTCTATGGTTTTTGGGTCCTAAAATGTTGGGGCCATTTTGAGGCCCTAAACGACGTTTTTTTGGTTCGAAAGCTTCTAGCATGTAGCCAAAGGAATATGCTTGGATGAACATAATGTGTTTTCCTCAACTAGTCCTTTCCAATGAGATATTGTGCGCCCCAAACGGAGATCATATGCAAACATTATGCCCTATGGATGTTGACATTTCAAATAACTCCATCGAGGCCCATAAACCTTTTGGTATTTCATCTTTCGGGTTTAGGGTTTGTATTTTATTTATGTTAAAAAGGAATTTGGAGCCTCATTGTAAACATGATCTTCTTGTGAATGAGCATAACCATCACATCTCTTCTCAGAGATAAGATACCACCATTCTATTGAGTTCACTCACTCTGTATTTTTACAATTTCTATACATTTCTCTCATTAATAGAAATTGTGTATTACTGTATCTTTATGTTTCTGGAAACATTTTTGTGTATTTCATTTTTATATATTTTCCTTCATTTCATTCCAAAAATAATATGGATCATAGATTCTTCCCATATCTAAGGTGAATATCATTATGGTCCAGGGAAGATATGGAGTAAGTTGGGTAGGCCACAATTCTAGCAACTTGCACTGGTTGGGATGGCCTCCCGTTATTTGGGTTATGGATGGGTTGTGTAGGTAGTTGTGTTTGAGGAGGGGTGGATGTAGATGCATTCATATGAGGAAGGGAATAATTTGTATGGGTGGTTGTGTCATAAGTTGTTGGGGTCCTCCCATGGTGGGATTTATCCAACCTTGTTTCCATAACTGTTTGGGAGGAGGATCTACCGATTGCTGAGTTTGCATACCCCATGGTTGAGAATAATATAGCATTGAAGGGTTATTCAAATATGAATTGAAATATTGAGATTGATCGTGGATCATACCCTGAGGTTTAGGCTGCCAGGGCCACTTTTGAGAGACATAACACAATTTTTCTGGCTCCTCATATTTTTGATAGATGGCCTTTAGTCTGGGAAAGAATGGATAGTTATGTGTAGCATGGTCCTCGCTACATATTCCATAGACCTCAATCTGATCCAATATGCATTCTCTCTTCATATGATTAATTCTACACTTTGAGAAAAATATGGTCAATGCTCATTCTATTTCTTCCTACTTATTCTTCATCTATAGTGTATCCAATTGGGAGCTTAGAGAACTAAGTATATTGATTTTAAAATCCTCTAACATGTTCCTGATTTCTTCCCTTATTACTCCACTTCCTGCAGTCTTTCCTCTTCTTTATAACATATCCCTTGGCCCTTTTCTCGTTTTAGATGTACCTCTAGAATACTTATGACAAAGTTCCAAGTTAATATCATTTTATAGTTAATAGATGTATCCCCCACCCATAAGGTTGAGGAGTTCTATATAATCGTCTCATATTACCCTTATAAATAATACATGTCATGTTTCAGGAGGTAAATCATATTTCTTTTCCCTTTGTAGTTTATAGGTGAATCATTCAAAGTAGTCTTCCAAGATCTCATCTTCATGTTGCATCATCTTGAAAACCTCCTCTCTCATTTCCTTATCCTTGTAGTAGTCTTGGTATTTGTCCAAAAATTTCTTTGTCATTTGGTCCCATGAGTGAATGTTATCCTTTCTAAGGCCCATGAACCATCTTAACACAACAATCTTAAATTTGGCGGGAAATAACTTCAATTTATGGGTATTTGTCACATAGTTGTAGATTCTACAAAGTACATCAAACTCAAATAGGAAGGTATCGAGATCTTCCATAGGAAACCCATGAAATATTGGTAGAGATGAGTGAGGAATGTTCTTCATCTTGGATTCCTCATCTATTTCTTTGATTTGGAATCCGGAATTTGTGTGTTCCTCCTTGAAACCCTCGTGAGACATTTCTTTCTGAGGGCTCTCTTTTTCTTCCAAAGGTTGCCCAGGAAAAAGGAACTCTTTTAAATGATATTGCTCGTTAATATTCTCCTCTGATAATGGAATATTAGTATGAAAATATCCTTGTATAGTCTTTGATACCCGAGGATATGCTTCAATCTTATTTTTGGCAAGGGAACTGGATATAGGTGATAAGTAATTCGGTTGGTGATGCTCCTTCCCCTTGTGTGATTCACCTGCACTATTATCTTTTTGGGAGTTTCTGGAAGAGATAATAAATATACCCTAATGATCTCTAGATTTGGGAATAGAAAAGATTAGAAAATCATCCTACAAATTACTAAAAATAAATCATAAGATCTATTCTAGTGAAATGAAGAAAAATCCACACAACTACACAACACTAATTTATTCTAATGGTTCCTTAGGAACGATGCCAAAAATGATGAAATTTTCAACTATGGAACTTGTGAACCGTCGTGCACAATCTATGCAAGAAGAGTGGTGTTTTGAATATGGCATTGTATCAGTTTAATGTGACAATTAAAAGATTAAAGATACTTAATTAAGTCACCAAACTATGCTAAGGCCTAAGTTTCCATTACAAAAATTAAAGCACACTTGCAGGAATTGAAATCACAGTTGAGGGAATTGAAATCACACTTACAAGAATTGAAATCACACTTGCGATAATTGAAATCACACTTACAAAAATTGAAATCACACTTGCAAGAATTGAAATTACACTTGTGAGAATCAAAATCACACTTACGGAAATGAAAATCATACTTGCGAGAATTCAAATCACACTTACAAAAATTGAAATCACATTTGTGAGAATTAAAACTTGTGCTATGATCTATTGGTGAATTTATTGAGTATAATGAAGGTCTCTTGTTGTTTCAACAATTCAGTGTTTGTTCATTCAATATTAATCCAATAGGATCAATCCAAAGTCACAAAGATTAAATCTAGAGAAAATCAAGAAATAAACATAATAAGTGCAGTTGTAAGTGGAGTTGCAACAATGAAGTTGTATCATGAAAATAAATCCAACAGTTGAGTTACAGTAGTGCACGTCACAACAACTGAACTCTATTGTGATGAAAATTGAAGCAACATGAGTTGTAGTAATGAAAAGTGCAAAATGGTTGTAATGTTGCAAGTGTCTGAATTGCAAGTTAAAACTAGAAAACCAAAACCACTAATAAATCGTAACACTTTTCTAAATATTTAAAATCACAATGAACTAAAAGACAATTTTGAAATCCAAGAGTTATACTATGATTCTAGAATGACAACAAATATAGAGATATCTACATCATGTGAATAAATTTATGATCCTGGAATCACAATGGTTGAAAGAAACCAATGATAGAATAAACTAAGTAGAAGTAAAATAATAATTCTAATATTATTTTTACAGGAAGTACCTAACTAAGGAGGGGTCCCTACCCCCACAAGAGAGGTACTAGGATACAAAACTATAATCACATGATCAATCAATAGATCAACACACAATTAGGAAACTAAAATAAAAATTCTATTGTTGTAATTCGAAAGATACAATAGCAACAAAATGTAATTTCCAAAATACGTTCCTCTCCCTCAACACTAGGAATCCAAGGTTTTTATACAATACGACTACTATTATAAAATTATACAAACAATGGATGGACATCCATGAGAATCCGACCATTCATCCAGTTACAAATATACTTTCAATTTTAGTGGGAAACATGCATATGCTGACTTGATAGGTAACCAATTTCCTTAGTCACCCATTTGTCCTTTGTCTCCTTCCTTCATAGATATTTCTTCCCCACTCCCAGCTACAACATTGACAATTGTGATAGAGAGCTATATTTGGAGTCACAAAAATGAAAAGTGTGCTCATAGTTCCAATAGTTTGTCTAGAGTTGCAACAACTATGAATGCACCTTGAGTTGTGGCAGTTGATTTTGTCAAACAGTTGGCTTAGGTTGATGGAACGTTGGTATGGATTGTTGGTTTTCATTGATTTAAACCATTAGAGAGTGATATTGTAGATTTATGTCAACCCTTGGATAAATTTTGGTAGCGAATTCTGTTAGCACAAATGTTTGGGTAATGGACCCAACGTTGTTTCATGTATAATGGTATGATTTTTAATATATTTTAAGGTAAGACTATTCTATATGGATAATACATGGCATGCCATTTCTGTTGGTATTTGTAATGTCACATACTCCTCATGGTTAGAGAGTTATGGCCATGAGAAGTTGGAGAACCCAGGTTTGGGTAATGGACCCAAGTTTGGTTGATGGATAATGGTATGAGTTTTGATATATTTTCAGGAAAGAATATTCTAGATGGATATTACATGTCATGCCACTTCCAGTGGTATGTGGAATGTCACATAACTCCTCACGGTTAGAGAGTTATGTCCATGTGAAGTTGGAGAACCCTCATGAGTCATCTAGAAGCCCCAAAAGGTCAAAGTAGTCAAAGTGGTTTAAGAGAGTTTAGAAGGTAAATAATAAAGTGAAGTGATAAGTGTACTATAAGTCAAAGTGAATACAAAATAAAATATTTAAATAATAAATATAATGGAGAAATTAGAAGTGGTTTAACCCTAAAATAAGGAAAGTGGGTTAAGATGGTTAAAAGGTAACCCCTTGAGGAAGCTACATGAAAGTATAAATAAGAGAAAATACTCTCTCATTTTAATCAAAATTGAGCCTAATGAATATCTACAGGTGACTGAAGTAACCAAAGGATATCTAAGCCAAATTTCATAGGGAAGGTGAAGTAAAGACGACCAAAATTCAAGGGAGGATAAATTCTTTTGATGATGCTTTCTAAGGTATGTTATTTACAGGTCATCTCACCATTTTCACAATAATGTTTTTTCTAGATGATTCAAACTGTGAAATTGGGAGGTTGTTGAGGAAACATATCCAAGTAGATGTGGTACAAATTTCATCTTGTGGGTCGTTGTATTTTTGGAGTTACACTACGTGGAAAATAGGGTTTGTGGCTAGTCCTGAAACTAGTCTAAAACAGGTGTTGCGGGTAAAAATGTCATAACTTATTCATAACAAATCCAAATTCAGTAAGACCAAATGTGTTGGTTATAGTACAGTGTTTAGTATTCTATGTACAATTTCCATATCCAGAAAATAAATATTCCTTGCGGGGCACACTCTACAAGTTCGATCTCTAGAATAAGCCAAAATTCAACAAGGTATGCCATTTTTTCTATAACTCATTTTATGAGGGGTTCCAAGTAGTGACACCTGGAGGAATTGCATAAAAAACATTGTGTACTATTTTCAGAGATTTATTCATTACATGTACATAGTTATTATTATTTCATGTTAGGGTTGTTGACTAATCCAAAACTAGTCATGTGAGACTAAAGTAAAGTTTGATGAAAATGCTAGTCTCTTGTCGTTAAAGTTAAGGATGGTTTGTAGGTATGTGATCATATATACTAGGTCTATTACAGAATTACAAATCAGACTTGGATGATGAAATTGATGAGGGATTTTGGTTGAGGTACATGGTTGAGACAAGTAGTTGATGAGTTGGCACATACATGAGGTGTACAGATGATGATGTTGGTACATCTTGATGAGTCATAGTTGATGAGTAGTTGATACATAATTGGTACATACTTGGTACATGGTTGGAGGAACTTGTTAGTAGTATTGTTGATACATGGTTTATGGATGATGTAGCATACTTGTATTATGATATTGGTGATGATTATGAGTTGTTGTGTTATGCTTGGTTGATGCATATATTTGAGAGTTGTCTTGGTGATTGATCTTGATGAGTAGATATGATTTGGTTGATAATATTGATGAGACAGTTTGTTGTGATAGGTTATTCATATGGGTTTCGTGCATGGTTAATGCACTCATTGATGGTACATGTTGAGGTACAGATTGAGGTATAGGTTGGTGCATGGTTGATGCACTTGTTTATGGTACAGATTGATTACCATTGGAGGCGCCCCAACCGCTATAACGACACTCCAAAACGGTTAGAAAACACATTTATGGGCCGATGGACTGCTTTTTGGACGTTGAGACCACACCATAATGGACAGATTCGCATTGATGGAAGCATTCCTGGCCATTGGAAGAATATGTTACGGTGACCCACTTATTTAACACGTTGGTCATTGCGTCGAGAGCACTTTTTAACCCCCATTATTAACTGAGATAACAGAGAATTGATTGTGTGTCGAGTTGTGTTATATGAAGCTAGACCTTTCCATTCGTTTGTCTACCCCACCTATCCATTAACCTACCTCGACATGTCTATTTAAAATTGAGAATGTTGGGTGAACCCAGTGAATTAGATAAGTCTGTCGATGAGGTCCTCAAGAAGATAATGTTTGACAAATAGTTATCTGAAGGTGTCCATGCATTGTTGACTAGGGGACTGCAGGATTCCCCTTCAATTGGACGTTGTTCTGGCCATGTCAACCCCACGACTGAACAACGAAGTAAGCATCGAGGCAATATGGCTAATGCAAAGTATATCCTGTTGATCCTAACAGAGTATATCCCACCTTTGGCTAGCGTAGTTAAACATGACAACATCCCAGTAGATTATGATTACACTATGTTCACCGCATACATTCCGAAGGGAATACATGTATTCAGGAGTCAGTTAGGACATATCTCACTGCTAAAGAACAATGACTTCAATCTAGGCGACAGGAAGAACTATGCTATGCTAGTGGCCCACTGCTACTTGACAAAGTCAACTAGGAAGAAGCCTCACCTCATATCCCATCCATGGATTAATTGACTGGTGCAGTCCACTGTGCTAAATGTGATGAATATTCCCCATTTTGGCTGCCACCAGGAGGTTAATGCTTGCGTTAAACTCCTCTTTTTGTGTTATCATGGCAGATACATGTGGCTCGACCAGAGGATTATCCTAGATCCGACGTCGATCCACCAGATTATAGGCTTAAGCATGAAGGGACTTGACCCTCAAAATGTTTATCCAGGGAAGGCCTCAGACCGCTCCCTGGCACAACACATCAAGGAAGCTTATGGTGAAGTTGAAAAAGGAAAGAGAGGTTACAAGGTAGCCTCTATCCAGGATGGCACAATGCGCCTCACTTTCCAAATCATAGTTGGAAAGCTCGTAAGAAAGAACCGCCCCACACAGGTCATCGAGTTTGTGGTGGACCTCACAGGAAAATATGTGGAGGGCACATAGATGAACTGGGTGAGTTACCTCATCAACGAACTAGAGAAAGATTGTCACGAAGCTCAAGATTGGGGATATGAATTCCACTTCAACTGGATGATCATTTTGATCGCATTTGTCTCTTGGAAAATGCTTGTAGGAGCCACCTTTCCAGAGATCGAACCATCAGAGCCGTTGGCCACTAGGTTTTCCACCTTGTGGTACACTAACAACATGACGAAACAGTGGCAGTCCAATGTCATGTTTCATGCATATTATCAACAATTGAAGGTTTCCATTGAGTCATTTCCGTGCATGACACTGCGCACCTTGCACTAGTATAGACCAATATCAAATTTCTGCGTAGATCCGCATTTAATCTATATCATTGTGTGAAGAGATGAGAAAAAGGAATATTTATAGTCGTACTACAAAATAACAGATGAAGACATGGAGTAGATCACAAAAGAATGGCCAGAGGAATTCCTTGTACCCATCACTGATGTAGAACTCTCTGACATTGACACCATAGGAAGCGCCATGGTCACCCGAGTTGAGCATGTCGGACAATCCAGTGGGACAACGAAGAAGAACAAGAAGTAGGAAGAAGTCCATGATATAGAGACCAATGAGGAGGACAACACCTCTGAAGAAAATGGATCTGACTCACCAAGAGGAGGAGGAGATGAAGCAAATGGACAAGGAAGAGGGGATGAGCAAGGAGGTTGTGAAGCTACACTTCCGGAAGATCCCCCTACTGGAACAGTCACACCATAGAAGAGGAAGGTTTCTCTATAGAAACCTTCAGCAAGGAAGAATACAAGTGCTAATAAGCCCCAGTTAGAGGCCACGCTCACGGAGGACAATATTAGTTTGGTCTGCAGAGCTATGGAGGATGCTTCCGAGGATATCTTGCAGAGATATGGAGTGAAGCAGGAATATCTATATGGAAGGGTTGAGAAGGAACTAAAGGAAGTAAAACAAGATATTCATTTGGTCCTCGCAGTACATACTACACCTTCCTCATCGTAGATTGTAGAATTGGGGGATGAACCAGCCTAATTGAGAAGATTGGAAGATGCGACAAAATCTCAACTTTAGAAAGTCCAGGAAGAGAAGGAGAAGGCTACAAAAGCCTTGAAACAAGATAAATATGAAGCCTTAGAACAATTACAAGTACCACGCTACAGTGTAGCCGCGTATGAAAGTGAGAGAGAAGAGTTTTGAGCGATGCTCTAGGAGGAAAAATACCAGCTACAGAAAGAAAAGGAGTAGTTGCTCATAGAGCGGGCCACAGTCAAAGAGGTAGTGAGAAAAGCATGCCATTCTATGCCAAGCTTGGCACAAGAGGAAGAGGAGTCAATCGAGGCTCAAGTGGTGAAGCTCGCTGAGACCATCCAGGAGATTCAAGTGAGGATAACAGAGTTGGAGGTACAAGTAGTACCAAGCACACCACAGGAGGTGCGTGACTAGAGGGAGGAAGCCACTAAGAATGCAGTAGTAAGGATCAGAGCCCTCGCCTCAGAATGAAAGCAATTGAGTGATAGAAGTGCACAAACATTTGAATGCCTCATAGAATATCTAGAGATAAGGAAACTGGAATCGCAGTTACAGGAGGCCTAGTAGCAGGCATTCTCCATACAGGCACATATGGAGCTACTCACTGCAGTTGAAAGAATGAAGAGATATCAAGAACATTGCACAGTGAAGCAACATATTACTACCATCCAGGGCAGGGTAATGGAAGTTGCGCAGAAGCTACAATGTGTGCAGGATGAAGCCTGCAAGGTGTTTGAAGATATTGATGGACAAGGCTCGCAATTGGACCAAGTGGTTGCAGTAGTGGAACAATGCCTGGAAGGGCCTGTTATAGAGAAGAATATCTATGAGCTCGCTAAGCAGGAGGATCAGGTGAATTAGGAATTCGAGGCATCTTGAGTGAATCTTGAGGCATTTGAAGCAACACTGCCTAGACATGAGTGACTCGGGATGAGTCACAGGTCAGTGTTGGGGGAATGTTGTCCCTCGACCAAGTTTTGAGGAAACATTGGTCGGGTTTGGACCACTTTTTGGACTTCGGCACATTGGTCGAGAAAGGAGTGCCTAGGCGAAGCTAAGATAGTGGATCTCACTTATTTTGTGAGCTATGGGGACCCAGTAAGTGGTTCTCTAGGGTCTTTGTAATGGGTTATGGGATGTTGGCCCATGGGGTTTGCCCATGATTAGGAATTATTGTAAGGGATTGTAAAATTATAAATAAGTAAGAATGTATGGTAGAAGTAGTGAAGTCCTGGTAGCTAAGTGCAAGTAGTTTGGAGTTTCTTTGTGCAACAGATTGTGTATGTGTTAAGGCTCTGTGCTCGATAGAGAAGATTTCTCTCTGCTTGATAGAGAGTTGGCTTTGTGCCTTGACCTATTTTGGAAGGAGGATCTGGTTCTCAGTGCACAGATCTCCTATCCTATGTGAAGCTCAACTCTGTGGCTTAGTGCATAGGAGTAACGAAATGGAAGATATTGGCAAATAATAAATAAGATGAAGTAGTTGGTGGGCAGAGCCCCACACTGGGGTGAACCACGTATATCTTGTGTCTTTGGTTTTCTTTGTGTTGTGTTGTTTATGTTATGAATCTTCTCAATGTTTTTCTTGTTATGTAAGATAAATAGATCTATTGATGCTTAGTGCTTTATTTGGGTTAAATATAAATGAATATTAGATCTAACTTAGTGCTATATGATAAGTGGTTGAAGTGCTTAATATGTATTTTTACTGCATCGATCTATCTTTGGATATGTTCTGCGATGTTACTAAGGTTTGGAAACTAATGCATATCACCTTTTAAGTGTTAATAGAGTACTTTGTGAAGTTTTATTATCACATATATGTCTTCCAGCATGGTTACATACACCTACGTCTTGTAAACCCCATGCCTTGCATGTGACTTCACCTGCTTCGCAGGTGTTTCCGAAAGGGTTGGTAGTTAGGGTTTTTTTGGTGTGTTGTTGAAGCATTGAACCTTGGGTCTGACCCTATGCCAACAACAATTCAGGTTGGGAGATCATTTTCAGGAAGAGTTATGTTAGGGGGCGCAACCTCGGATGGAAAGATTCCTTTTCCATTGATGACAAAGGGGGATATATTTATAATATAAAAAGGTAAATGCTTGGAGAGAGAGAATAGAGGCATGTTTCCAAGGGGAGCGATTGTCACAAGGGAAGAATGAGCGATATGACTTCAGAGTGATACCGTTTGTTAAAGGGGGATATATTATTCATGTGAAGGGAGAGAGAGTAATCAGAGGCTTATAAACACAAAGAAAAATCAAAGGCATGTAGACAGGGGGAGCAACCCCAAGGAGAGTTCCTTCAGGGGGATCATCCCCAAAGGGAGATACCCTTTTCCATTGATTTCAAAGGGGGAGAGATAGAAACATTGATGAGGAGTATAATCATGAATGTTATCATGACTAAGTGTTTCCATCAATGTTGGTGTTGCCATCGATTTCAAAGGGGGAGATTTTCAGATAGTTGGCTTAGGTTGATGGACAGTTGTTATGGATTTTTGGTTGTCATTCATTTCAACCATTGGAGAGTGATATTGTATATTGATGTCAACTCTTAGTGATTCATGTCAACCCTTGGAGAAATTCCAGTAGCACAAAGGTTTGGGTAATGGACCCAAGGTTGTTTCATGTATAATGGTATGAGTTTTAATATATTTGAAGGTCAGACTATTTTATGTGGATATTACATGTCATTCCATTTCTAGTGGTATGTGGAATGTCACATAACTCCTCATTATTATAGAGTTATGTCCATGAGAAGTTGGAGAACCTAGGTTTGGGTAATGGACCCAAGTTTGGTTGATGGATAATGGTATGATTTTTGATATATTTTTAGGCAAGAATATTATATATGGATAGTACATGTCATGCCATTTATAGTGGTATTTGGAATTTCACATAATGCCTCACGGTTAGAGAGTTATGGCCAAGTGAAGTTGGAGAACCCTCACGAGTCATGTAGAATCCCCAGAAGGTCAAAGTAGTCATAGTGGTTTAAGAGATTTTAGAAGGTAAATAATAAAGTGAAGTGATGATTGTACTATAAGTCAAATTGAATATAAAATAAATTATTTAAATAGTAAATTTAATGGAGAAATTAAAAGTAGGTTAACCCTAAAATAAGGAAAGTGGGTTAAGATGGCTAAAAGGTAACCCCTTGAGGAAGCTACATGAAAGTATAAATAAGAGGCAAGACTTTGTCATTTTAATAAAAATTGAGAATATTGAATATATGCATGTGACTAAGGTAACCAAAGGATATCTAAGCTGAATTTAAGAGGGAAGGTGAAGTAAAGAAGGCTGAAATTCAAGGGAGGATAAATTCTTTTGATGATGTTTTCTAAGGTATGTTATTTACAGGTCATGTCATAATTTTCACAATAACCTTTTTTATAGAATGATCTAGACCATGAAATTGGGAGGCCATTGAGGAAACATATCCAAGTAGTTGTGGTACAAATTTCAGCTTGTGGGTCGTTGTATCTTTGGAGTTACACTATGTGGAAAATAGGGTTTGTGGCTAGTCCTGAAACTAGTCTAAAACAGGTGTTTTGGGTAAAAACGTCATAACTTCTTCATAACAAATCCAAATTCAGTAAAACCAAATGTGTTGGTTATAGTACAATATTTAGTATTCTGTGTACAATTTCAAGATCCACACAACAAATATTCTGTGCGGGGCATGCTCTACAAGTTCGCTCTCTAGAATATGCCAGAATTCAACAAGGTATGCATTTTTTCTATAACTCATTTTTTGAGAGGTTCCAAGTAGTGAAACTTGGAGGAATTTCATAAAACACACTGAAGAACATTGTGTACTATTTTCATATCTTTATTCATTACAGGTACATAGTTATGATTATTTCATGTTAGGGTTGTTGACTAATCCAAAACTAGTCATGTGAGATTAAAGTAAAGTTTGATGAAAATGTTATTATCTTGTTGTTAAAGTTAAGGAAGGTTTGTAGGTATGTGATCATATACACCAGGTCTATTACAGAGTTACAAATCAGATTTGGATGATAAAATTGATGAGGTATTTTGGTTGAGGTACATGTTGGGTACATGATTGAGACAAGTAGTTGATGAGTTGGCACATACATGAAGTGTGTAGTTGATGATGTTGGTACATTTTGATGAATCATAGTTGATGAGTAGTTGATACATAATTGGTACATACTTGGTACATGGTTGGAGGAACTTGTTAGTAGTATTTTTGACACATGGTTTATGGATCATGTAGCATACTTGTATTGGTATATAATTAGAAGCACATATTGATCTTGGTGATGATTATGAGTTGTTGTGTTATTCTTGGTTGATGCACATATTTGAGAGTTGTCTTGATGATTGATATTGATGAGTAGATCTGATTTGGTTGATAAGATTGATGAGACCGGTTGTTGTCATAGGTTGTTTGGATAGGTTATTGTGACAGGTTATTTGTACAAGTTTAATGCATGGTTGATGAACTTGTTGATGGTATAGGTTGAGGTATAGGTTGGTGGCAGGTGCATGGTTGACGCACTTGTTTATGGTACAGGTTGATTACAGGTTGAGGTACAGGTTGATGCATGGTTGATCCATGGTTCAGGTTATTGGTACATGTGGTTTGGTGCAAGTTGATTGGTACAGGTTTACAACAGTATAACTCATAGTGATAGTGTGACAGTGGTTCCATCATTCTACTTATATGTCAGGGCGGTTGGACAGGGCAAGGACATATGGTTATAGACACATTTCGCTTGTAGCCGAAGAACATAGGGGGTGGTAGACTCCTTCTGGTTGTAGACAGATAATTGGGGAGTTGGAGCTTCCCTCGGGTTGTAGCCTGAGAAAATAGGGGGCTGGAGCCTCCTTCCAGTTGTAGTTGGAAAACAAAGGAAGTTGGTTCTTCCAATGAATGTAATTCTTAAATACATACAAGAAAAAGCATTATGTGGTTTTCTCCCTCTTTGGGTTTCCACGTAAAATACTGGTGTACTGTGTATGTGTGTGATTTCTCATTTGTTCATTGTTTATATACTCTTCAAATATTGGATGATAATGCTACATTGATATAACACTTCCATTTTATGCTGAAAAATGATTAAATTGTTCTATTACTAATTCACCCCCCTCTCAGTAATCCAACAAGTTTGTGTACATAATTGTAGCAACTTGGTTAGTGCATGAAACTGTATCACTTGGAATTGTAGCAGAGAGGTGTTGTATCCACTTTGAGGTGTTGAAACCACTGTATTTTCCTATATAAAAATATTAGTGACTGAAAGTAATGAATTCCTTCCTAAGAATTATGAAAAAACAATGTAATAATGGCATATTGGGTAGGATTTGTACCTTAGTGATAAATGAGGTGAACTGGATAAAGGAATTATAAAAAAGGAAAGTGATTAATGGGAAAATAATAAGAAAAAATGTATATATGGGTGTTGAAAGTATTCCATTTTAGGCACCCTTCAACCATCATCAAAGAACATGATCCAACAATGACTATCACTATCTCTTACAAAATATCTTGACCTAATGAAAATGGTCACCAACTGCCACCACTAAATGAATCCTATTACCACTGACTAACTTTTACAAGTTGTTATACATGAGAGAGAGAGAGAGAGAGAGAAACTAAGGTTTTATATCACTTGTTTTCGGGTCTAGTTGGCTCTGTCGACTAGACCCGCCAGTAGACCAAATAAGTCAAATATAGGGGTCGGTCGAACAAATAGTTAGAGTCGACCAACCAAGCAGTTAAGAAGTTATAACTGATAGGAAACTACAATGCCATGTATATATCTGTGACTATGTAATAGAGAAAGGTTAAGGATGTTTATACATATAATAAAAGTGGATATTGTTGGTTCTCCCATTACTTGTGTATGCTTCCATCTATGTCTATGTGTATAGTTTATAATGATGTAACATACTAACATATGCTTCTGTATGGAAGAAACTACTAGTAACCTTCTTTTACTTTCCCTCAGACTAAAACAATGGTTCCAATGTTGGTAATTTTGAACTTGGGCATGTATAAAATAAAAAAACACATAGATGTTAAGGTTGGAAGATATATTCTAATGGTGGGAGCACAAGATTAATAATTACATCAAAAAATACGCAATGAGGAACTAACTGAAGCTATCTGAAGCACATAAGTCACCTGGTTAGGAAAAAACTAAAAGAAATCAAGCAAATTCTGGTTGAAACCTTTCGTGAATACAAGAAAAGATTGAAATACCTATTGAGTCAAATTGCTTATGCAATAGAAGAAATACTACTTGTACAATGGTACATGGAAGGACTCTTGCAAAAATATAAGCTCCGCTACAAATGTATGACATTGAAACATGCAAATATGCCTTGAAACAATATCAGTGCATAGAGATGGATGATGAAGGATTGTCGAATTCATCAAAAATAGAGTAAAGAGTGGAGGAAAAACTCACATAATTACAATAGTCCATAAAAAGCATGTCTATTTCATAGAGTGAACTTTGGTGCACCATTTTCTCCACTTAAGGACACACAAAGTACTATTGTAAATTTAGTGATGCATTGGATCCAAATGTATGACTTATGCAAATAGAAACATTTTAGGATATTTTCAAGGGAATGGAAAATCACACAACAACGGAGTTCCCATATAATTTAAGAAATTCCTAACAAAAATGATTCCATATCTATGAGGAAAATAATCACTCTATAGAGGAATGTCGGTTAAATGGGAAAAACAAAGTGAATATTCATTTGGTATTACGCATGCAAACGACTAACCAAAATATTGACCAAGGAAATGGAAATGGATATAGAGGTTGAGGTCGTGGGGGTTATCAAGGAAGAGACAGATATAGAGAATGGAGATGACAAATAGGTCGAGGACATGGTTGAGGTCATTAAAATTGTTTCAATTGTTGTAAGGAGGACCACATAAGTCTTGATTTCTCTATAGAATATAGAATTGATCTCAAGTTATGTAACATATGCGGAGTGTGTGACCACTCACTTGAAGACTGCCTGATCGTACTATCGAAAGTGATGGACAAGAGAAATGTGAACCTGTTGTGCACATTGCACAAGCAAGATTTATAAACTCCAAAAATATACATGTTGTAACAAGATTGGGAGTAGGTGAAGACATTTATCTAGATCCGCTAACCTGACAAAGGGGATACATAAATACATATCTTGACCTTGAAAAAGAGGAAAAATTATTGTGGGAAGCACTGAAGTTATTTAAAAATACTGACCAAGATAAAACAAATGGAAATAGGGGAGGACATATATGAACTTAAAACACTTCTCTACAAGAATTCCTTCAATTACTAAAACAAAACAACTTAGTCAGTCACATGATCAACCTAATGAACATTCTGAGAGAATAAAAAGAGGATCAAAGACCATTAAAAATTCTTTGACAGTTGTCATGGGAGAATCATACAACCGAATTCAACCTTCAATTCAACCTTGAAATTTACGGACACATGATTAAACAAATCATAGTCAAATTCATATCAAAAGTAAATATCCTCCCTACAAAAACAAGGAATTGACATGGAAAACCCCTGCTAGTTCCAACAATGAACTTATTAAAGCTAGCAGATAAAAGGTTTATCAAACCAATTGGCACACTCAAAAATTTCATAACTTGTATAATGAGGATTCCAACAAGATTCGATTTTGAATTAATTAATTTGGTTTAAGGAATTCCCGCATACCCTGAATTAGTGGGAAGACCATGGGGTCGGAATATGAAGGTGACTATCTCACTTGAAAGATACATGATTAAATTGAAAGGTAGCGGGAGAAATATCATCATACCCTTGTATCCTAAAGAAGGTAAACCTTGGGTATAACCATGGGATGAGGATCAAGAGGCTCATCGATTATACCAAATAATGCATGAACACGAAGATAATGTCAAGCCAAATGATGAAGGAGAAATTTTAGTCAGAACCATTGTCGATGGGCCAAAATTCATACATGGAAATAGAAAATTATGAATCTCGCGAAAAGGAGTGTTGGTCAATAGAGGCAATACCAAATAAAAAAGTAAAAAAAAGCAGTTCAAAAACATGAGTACCTAATTACAGAAAAAAAAAAAAAAAAAAAAAAAAAAAAAAAAACACCAACTCTCATTCAGAGTAATACAAAAATGAGACCTCCCCTTATATGGATCAGTGAAATAAATTACCCAATGGTCCATGTTGATGAAGTATCTAAGTCATTCAGAGAATAAGGGAGGGTAAAAATATTAGTGGAATCTTTCACTAGTTAGGAAACATGATGGTGTGAAACCCATGCTCATCACCAAAAAACATGGAACACCACTACCTTATACTTTGTTGAATGATTCGGTAGAAATAAGCTATCAACACAAGTCGACATCTTGACTTTCAAAGTTGGGTTCAACCCAGTCTCTCACATTCTCCAATGTGAGAACGACTGGAAAAGACTAGGATATAAGGATGAAAGAGTATGGAGAAATATGTTCCCTACTACACTGGATGACATACCACTTAAATGGTACAAAATAAAAGAATCATGTGGCCACACGTTCAATTGGAATGAAATAAAATAAAATTTTATCAAAGACTTTGAATTCATTCCATAGGAGGAGCAATTGCGAGAGGATGGAAAAGAAATAAAAAACTTTCTTGAGAAGCCAAATCCACATGAAATGCAAAGGAGAGGTAAGGCCAAAGTCGACATAAGTTTGACATCAACTTCCAATTTTGTGTCGACACAAAATCAAAACAACACAAGTGCTTGTCGAATAGACATGGAAAACATAAGTTTTCTAGGAAAAGTTTTTCAATGGAAATATGTCATATTGGAGTAAATAAGTAGGTAAAGAAATTTTATTCAGTATCTAAGTAAGACAAGCAAGATATTGAAAAACCATACTTTCCTCCAAAGTATAATAAGATTGTAGAAGGATAATGATAATTAGATGAATCCAAAGAACCAGAGAGGATGGAAATGGAAATTAAAACTAGGGAATTCGACATCTCAATAGATGGTCAGCCGAAAATGGCGAGAATAGGTGACTATTGGTTGGATAAACACACTACAAAAATATTCAACTTTCTCTAAGAATACCAAGATGTTTTCGTTCGTTATTACAAATATATAAATGGATTGGTGCAAGAGATGAGGGAGATGAAAATCAACCTCATCCATGGGGCCAAGCCCATAAAAAAATGACTATATAAGTTAGCACATAAGTACAAATCCATAGTTCAAAAAGAGATAGAGGCGATCTTAGCTACTGAAATAATTTACCCTATCAACAAGTTAGAATGGGTGAGTCTAATGGTCGTGCAACCTAAAAATAACGACCCAAAAAAACTAAGAATATGTGTCGATTTCAAGGGATTAAATGAGATAACAATAATCGATCAATTCCCAACGTCTTTCACAGATGAAATCCTTAATGAGGTCTCTAGGCATGAATGCTACTCTTTCAGAGATGATTTATCTAGTTATAACCAGGTACCAATAGCAAATGAGGATCAGGAGAAAATTATGTTCATATATGAGTTTGGATCATTCACATACACAGTAATTCCATTTGGACTCAAGAATTCTCCAACAATATTCTCACAGATAATGGTTAAATAATTTTAGGAGTACATATATAAAACAATGGGCTTTTACTTTGATGACTAGACAATTTACATCCTACTAAAAGACCACATATAATGGCTTTGAATGATGTTAGAAATATTTCAACAAATTTATATATCTTTAAATATAAAAATTACATCTTCACCATGTCAATATGAATCTTGCTTCAACACATCGTTTACAAAGATGGAATCAAGGTCGACATGGAAAAAATAAAATTAATACTCGACTTGAAGCCACCAATCAATCAGAAACAAATATAAATCTTCCTTGGGCATACTGGATACTATAGAAAATTTATTTTCCATTACTCTGACTTAACATTCCTAATTGATGAGCTATTGAAAAAATAATTCAAATTTCAATGGATCTAGGAATGTAATGAATCATTTGAGCTACTAAAGAGAAAATTGGTAGAAGCAAAAACACTAATATTTTCAGACTGGTCTCGAAAATTCCATATCCACATCAATGCATTCAACGTTGTTGTCATCTTAGTCCTATAATAGATTTATGATGACCTGATTTATCACCCCAATGCATACGCTGGTTGGAAACTGAATAAAGAAGATGAAATTATTCGATGATAGAAAGGGAAGCATTGTTCATGATATTTTCCCTACAAAAAGTTTAACATCATTTGTTGGCAAAGCCATTTACATTCTTCACAGACCACCAAGCGCTTAAATATTTATTAAACAATCTAGTCCATCAAGGAAAGGAAAAATATGTTGATGGATACTACTATTTCAAAAGTTCGAATTCGAAGTAGCAGTTTGACCAAGAAAAAAGAATGTCAGCCCAGACCATTGATCCCAGCTTGAAACAAGAGAAGATATGACTGGGGTAGAATATGAATTACCTAACGTGCATCTATTCCAGGTCAAATTTTCCCCCAAAGAACTTGAATAAATATAAAATGTTTTGGAAGAAGGGAAGGCTCTTGATGATCTTACAACAAATAAAAAGAGAACCTTAGCACTGAAAGAAACACCACTCACTCTCATGGATGGATATTATTATGACAAGATGTTCCTTGGAACACGAGCAAGAATATATAATTAATGAATCACATGTTATTCATGTGGGAGGCCATTTTCAAGTCGACATGAAAAACTAGGAATATCCTTTAGGTATGCCTCTGGTGGTCAAATTTACACAAATACTATCAAGTACAGGTGAAGAAGTGCGATAAGTTCCATAAGATGGGCTGACCTTTGTGGAAAAAATAAATTCCCTTACATTCGGTAAACCCTAGTTTATCGTTCGAAATATCAACTATTGACTTTGTAGGTCCATTCCTAAGAAGAGATAAGAGAACAAGTTCAAAGTATATTATCAAAACAATTGAATACCTAACCAAGTGGGCGGGAGCATATACAATCGAAAATTGTACAAAAGAGACAACAACCAAACTCACATATGAAAATATAGTTAATCGATTTGGTTTCCCCTTAAATTTAATCAACAATCAGGGAACACATTTTTTCAATGGAAAAATTTAAATCTTACTCAAAAAGTTCATTATTGACCACAAGAAAATGATGGCTACCCACGATATAATGGCGCATTCAAGTCATTTAACAAAAAATAACATAAGGGCTTAACAAAAATATGTGGATTCTGTTAGCACAGGAATTTGCACTAGACAATTTAGTTATTTTTATGGTATTATGGTCTATTTTGAAGCACTGGTGAATTAGGATATTCCTCGGTGCCATTTTCCTCAAGCACCAAGTTTCAAACATTTTTATGAATCAAGAGCACTTGATCTTGCATATGAGTCCAATAACGCAACATTCATTCATTGCCATTATTACCTTTTTTTCATGTTAAGGTATTTCATTGTTTTCGGAGACTATTTTTGACAACTTTTCAGGGATCATGTCTTTGGACATCCTAATAGTCTCCTCGAATCATGCAAATCTTGTTTCAATTAGGGGTTGCAAACTAGTGGCAGGCATTGCAAACTTCGTTGCGAACAGGATGAAGGAGAGAGTTGGAGGTTGGACATCTTGCATAAACCTATGTGCTAATTCAATGATGTTAGCATCAATCCTAGATCCATCTGGTACTCCATGAGACTATTCATCATGTTTGAGGGTTGAGAAAGGGGTTTTGGCTGGTTTTCATATTGTCGTTGTGAACTGTGCTGCAAAAACTATGTTCTAGGACTGTTGAAACTTCATCTTATTCATCCTTTCAAATTCATCCTTAAACGATTATATATCAAAATAATGGATATTTGCAGCATGTATGGACTCTTGACATAAGTTTTGAGTTATTGAAGCTTTGCAAAAATAAAATAGGTTGTTATAGGAAAGTTCACAGCGTCGGCGTTGCGAATTGGTATTTTTGACCAGTTGACTTCCAGGATGATTTTTGGGTGAACCAGGATGAATTTTCAAAAATCAAAGGAGGTTATTGTCAAGAAATGACCCAAGAACATTAACCGTGTTCATTTTTCACACAGGTGTCACGGATTGGGAGATTTGAAGGAATCATTGAGCCCTATTTTTTAGTTTTCACTATTTCATGTTTGAGACATGTTTTTGTGACACGTATTCTGACAAGATAGAGATGAATTTCAAGAAACCGAGAGAGGTTTGTATTTATAACGAGCTTATATAAAAAAAACTGATCTCATATTTTACACAACTATTATAGTTTGAGAATTACAGGTGGCATTTTGAAGCCTATTTTTCATAATTTTGCCTCCTTAAAAGCAGGAAATCAGTTAAAACGTGTCATTTTCTGTTTGTAACTGTTTCTATTTTGGGAAAGGGGTTGGAGTTCGAAATTGTGATCAATGTTAGTGCTGCCATTTTCCTTTCCAGTTAGAGTCGGTTTTACGTCATGTTGTGATCCAAGCATCCAAACATCCAAAGTTTGGTACATAGCACCATGGGGTTAAAGTCAACAAGTGGTCGGTTGGCCCTTGGAAACAGGAAGGGATGTTAGAGTTGAAACTTGCGTAAGTGGTATGGGTATTTATTTTCCAAATAGTCAAGTCCTGTTAAGAAAATAGTCTCTACGTGCCCCAAGTCGATTCAAGTAGTTAATGGAAGTCACATCAGCAAGTACAACAACTATTATTAGTTCATCATGAAGGCCGAGGGAATGAAAAATCGCGGCGTTTGTATCATGCATGCCCAACAAACCTTATCGCCTTTATCCTACAAGCGGGGATTTTCCATGGAAATCCTGCAAATTGATTCAAAACATCTCGTTGCCATGAATTCACTGTCCTCCATCATGATTCCTTATTCTGCCCGACTCGTTATAAATCTCGGATGCTCAACACTATTTTCAGTCCTAGAACCAGACCCGCACTCTGCTTGCAATTTCCCTTTCCATTCTAGTTTGTTCAAAATTCCCCCCATGTGCATCTGTTGGATATACTACGCATAGAATACACACTGGTCATGCCATGGCAACCTCTCAGAGCATAAGGAAAGGCACACAAAGCAATAGAATTTCAAGGTCTAAGCCCCAAAATGACTGCGAGTCATCCTCACCTGCAGTAGGCATTCCCAAGGATGCGAAAGGGGTCATTCCTTTAGCCGTTGATATGATCAGATCAAACCACGTAGAACCTAAAATGGAAAGACTTGCACAAGGAGGGAAGACAGCAGAAGCCCAGTTTCCCCAACAAAAAATATCTCGGAGAAGGGGAAGGCCTAGGAAGAACAAGGAATGTGGGGAAACTCGATTTTCAGAAGATCCGTGTGCCAGATCGATGGCCGAAGAACTACTAATGCACATCATTCAGCTAGAGCCTATTGGAGGATCGAGCCACGAAGGAAGGAGAAGAACAAGGTAAAAGGATATCGCATGAGCAAATGATCAAGAGCCATCTCAACAATTAAAGCAGGCAAAGTTGGTTATCGTTGAACTCTATCAGGAAAACATGGAGTTGAGGCGACAACTAGCAACAAAGGCTATGGAATCATCAACAACGCAGGGTCGCAAAGGGACAGCTGCAAGAATCACATAAACTATCTGAGGAAACACATACAAAGCATTCCAGAGAATAGGAAGCGACCGAGGAAGAATCCTGCGTGGCTCTCGCCAGCGCACAGAAAAAACAAGTTTAGTTGGTGTTCATATTTGCAGTGAGAGCATAAGACAAATCTTGGCAATTTTTGAAGGACACATTCCCCAAAGCATTCTACCATTTCGGTAACGACTGTAAAAATCAAACAACCACTTTCCACGCACATTTTTCCAGCAAATGAATGCGCAGAAAAACTTGAAGCTGTTATAGCAGATGGTGAGTTCCCGGTAGACATATACCCACTCAGACATCTGATCGAAAGGGAACACTAACACATCTTTTCTTCATATCGAGTCTTGTCCGATGATCAAATCCTCATGGCGAATTTGTGAACGGTCATGTGTAAACAAATGTGATTATTGTCTACTTTTGGAAAGAGCCATGCGAAGAGTCTCCAACGCATGCTTCTTAGTTTTTCTAGTTTTAGGGTTAACAGTTAGAAATTAGGGTATCCTAAGTGGCGCCCTCGTTTATGTATTTCATCTTTTCGATGTAAACCAGGTTGGTTGGCAAATTTGGTAGATGACAACTATTGTATATAATTTGAGTTTTTGACCGAAATTTAATGCAAAGGTCCTGTAACTTGATGAAAAGATTCTATTTGTAGCAGTTGGATGTATTGTGCCTCTTTGTTTGCATATGTGCTTCCTGTCATATTTATTCATATACATTTTATGTCTATTTTGGAACAAATTTTTGAACATGTGGATTCACTGTGCAGCGCTCCTTGTTCGTGCCACTTAGACAAAACGTTTTCCTCTAAAGGTAACTCTAAATTCGCCCACAGTGGTGCTTCGAGTTACTTCCTATGTTTTCTCCTACCACACATTATGATTTTACACTGAAGACTATTGCTTGCCTAGCCTTATCCTCTCAATTTTAGTCATTGAGTCATTTGTCTTTGTCATTTCCTCAAATCGACTCCATAGCCCAAGTTTTATTTTCTTGCGCCAATACAACCAAAACCCATTATATCAAAGGTTTTAAATCTAGCCATTGTTTTCAAAGCCATATCCTGCATGGATACCACTCTTCCTGAGAGATCCCTCTTTATATCCTAAAGGCTAGTTTCAGGTCTCAAAGTTGGTTGAAAAAGATACCTTCATCATCTTTTTATCAGCCGAATAAATTTACAGAGTGCTAACAATTTGGTATCATTGTCGGGGACAAAATTGAATAGATTTTCCTTGGGAGAATGACTAATGTCGTAGTTTGACCCCAGAGGATAAAAGAGGGAAAAGCATTCGTACTGGATAAAACCCTTACACTAGCGACTCCAGTCCAAAAATACCAATATATCCAAGTAGCACAGTTCAGGAACCCTGGCTCCGAAGACAATCTATACCAGAGAAAATCCTGACCCAAACCCTACAGAGCCTGTATACGACCCACAGAAAAATTTGTGTAGAACTAGAATGCAAGCGCCAAATCCATTCTACAACCTCGAAAGAAGCCTATCCTTTCCCAAAGATGGCACACAGAGAATTGACGACCTTGAGTTTGATGAATTATTCGAGCAAACCATTTTCAAGTCTAAGTTGAAAACCAACTTGGACGTGACTGTTTTCGACCCGAAGAAATTCCAAGCCCTAATATTAAATAACATCCCTCAAAATATGAATCCTCCTAGATCCATGGCCGCCAGATTCACCCCCCTCATCCTTCTGGCCCAATTACATGACTTGCCTCAGAATTACAGTCATCGAATCAGGATCTATAATGTTGAAGGAAGTGTTTCCACCCAGAGACACCTAGACTGGTTTAATGATTTCGTCGACCTAGAGGCGATGGACTATGAAGACGCAAAAATGAGGTTGTTTCCACTGATTCTTTCGGGATATGTAAGAAATTGGTTCAAATACCTCCCACCCACGATCATTTGAGACTTCGCTGCACTCAAAACGTCTTTCCTAAATAAATAGGGGGACAAGAAAAACCCTTTGAAGCTGCTAACACAATACAATAATATGAGGAAATCACTGGAAGAGACAGTGCAGGAATTCTCAGCCCATTTATTGAAGGTGTACAACTCTATCCCTACAGAAGTCAGGTCGCCCCCCAGTGCTATGCAGTTACGGTATGTCGATTCCTTCGACAATGATTTTTCCTTGTTGTTGAGAGAAATAAGATCAACAAGTCTAGATGCTATAATGAACAACGTTGTCGAATTTGAAGTAAACATGATGGCATCGGGAAAAATAAAACTGAGATTCAACCGAGGCAATAAGAGACTTGAGGGAGATGCATAGCCATCGACATTGTGGTCCTCAGTTGAAAATTTCAACATGATGATGAAGACCTTGGATAAGTTGATGGAGAGAATGGCCATGGGAAACAAACCTGTTGCCCGAGAACAGAACGACCCACAACCCATAAATCAGAATGTCATAAGGGTTCAAGCCCCTCATATCAGATAGAGGGAACAGAAAGAGAAGAGTGATCAAGGTGACCAACAGACAAGACCTCCATTCCAAAAAAACTACGTGGATGAGGATTTCGACTAGACGTTCGACGACTAGATGCATTGTTGCGACGATAAAAACCCATGCATGTTCTTGACAAAGAGAAAGCATGATCGATACATGAGAAAAAATGATGACTTCATGTTGGATATGGATGATGATATGATACTCGAAACAGATGATGCGCCATCTTGGGAAAAAAAAGAGTTAAGGAAAGGCTATCAAAATGCCATCGTGCAGTTCAACAAGAAGTACAAACTCCGGAGCAAAGACACACCTGTCGAGTCACAAAAAATGAACCCCATAAGGAAGCCTCTGGTGGACACCCCTTCCAAAATCCTACCAAGATCAGATAGTGCGACCAAGGATGGGATAGAGAAGGCTAAGTCAAAGGAAGAGGTCCCCAAGAAAGCTCTGGAGACAGGCCGGGAGGAGAGCACAAAAGAGGTAGAGAAAACTTGTCCCGCTTTCAATTTTGAACATGAGATGGCCAAAATAAAAATCTCTGTCCCGTTCAATGAACTATTTATAAAGGGAGAGTATCGGGAGAAAGTCATTAAAATGTTGAAAATGGGAGGGACCCCTGATAATTTGAATGTCCAAGATGATCACCCCGCTATCCTTTTCGGTCTGTGCGTTGAAGAGACAAATGATACCGAGGATTTACCTTCATTCTACGTCAGTTTAAAGGTCCATGACATGACCCTACATAATATGTTGTATTTCGGCGCGTCGCACAACCTCATGCCAAAGGTGATCATGGATGAATTGGGTTTGTATATCACCAGGCCATACAAAGACCTTTTCTCTTTTGATTCGAGGAAAGTCAAGTGTTTGGGCCTCATCAAAGACCTAGTTGTTTAGTTGGCTAAAATCCCCTCTAAGAACATGGTTATGGATGTAGTCGTTGTGGAAATACCCCCAAAGTTTGGCATGCTCTATCAAGGTCGTGGGCTGCGAAGTTAAAGGGCACTTTGCAAATGGATATGTCATATGACACCATCCATGTTTTTGGACATGAAAAAAGGTTGTACAGAGAATTTCTACTGAAAAACATGGTAAGCAGCAAGACATAGTCGAACAATCATCCTATATACGCCATCAACACTGAGGTGCGTTCTTCTATATTCTAAAATGACCTTATTTTTGAAGAGTAAGAGCCAACAACCATTATAACAGCTAACGAGAAAACATCACCGGAAACAATACAGTGTGTCGAACCGAAATATCGCATGGAAAACGACGTTTGGAACATGATTTTTGATGGCGTGGTCAGCAGAGAAGGATTTGGGGCTGGTGTATGGGTAAGCCCCCCTAAATCAGGCACAAATATGTGCTCATAAAAGATTTCATTTGAATGCACTAACAACATGGTCAAGTATGAAGCACTAATATTAGGCTTACAAGTTTTGAAACAATTAGGTGTGTAGAAGATAGCAGTGCGTGGAGATTTCGAGATGATCATAAATCAAGTAAAGGGTGTATATCAGACCAAACACCCTAGGCTGAGAGCATACAGAAATTTGTCTTTGGACCTCCTTGAAGGATTTTCAGAGTATGACCTATCTACTATCCCCAGAGACAAAAATCAGATCATCGATGTGTTGGCCACCTCGAGGTCAAGCATAGGCTGGCAATGCCTGATAATATCAAACATTGGCAAGTGTTTGATGTTGACAAACAGGTGGAAAGATTCCTCCTTATGAGCGGTGAGTTCGTTAATACAAACATTGACGAGGAATGTTGTGGCGATGAAGATGAGAGCATGGATGTGCACATAAACGATGACCCTTTCCAAAACCAGATCGCGGGAGGGGACATAATACAACAAAAAAACAATATCATTCCAAAGGGGTTTTTGCCACTGGAAAAGTTGTTTGATTAAAATGATGTGGCTAAAAACGCCAAGATTACTGCAAGCGAAGAGGACATGGAATATTGCAACATAGGGACTGAGGAGAACCCGAAGATGGTCAAATTATCAAAGACTCTTAGTCCATAGGTCAAGCAGGACTACGCCAAGCTCATGAAGGATTTCCCGGATGTCTTCGCATGGAGCTATGATGACCTGAAAGTATATGACACTAAAGTGATCCAACATGTTATCCCTCTCAAGGAAGATCTGAAACCTTTCAAACATAAGCATAGATGGATAAATCCCTTGTTGTTACCGCTCATCGAGAAAGAGGTAAAGAAACTTTTCAATGCTAAAATTATCGTTTCTTTGCATTTCTTGAAATGGGTAGCTAATTTGGTGCCTGCAAGAAAGAAGAGCGATGAGATAAGACTGTGTGTAGAATTCCAAAATTTAAACAAAGTATCTCTTAAGGATCACTACCCCCTTCCTAAAATGGACTACATCCTACAAAAAGTGGTGGGGTCCCAGAAGATTTCATTGACGACCTTGAGTTTGATGAATTATTCGAGCAAACCCTTTTCAGGTCTAAGTCGGAAACCAGCTTAGATGCGACCATTTTCGACTTGAAGAAATTCCAAGCCCTGATATCAAATAATATCCCTCAAAATTTGAATCCTCCTAGAGCCACGGATGCCAAATTCTCCCCCCTCATCCTTTCAACCCAATTACATGACTTGCCTCAGAATTACAATCAGAGAATTAGGCTCTACGATGCTGAAGGAAGTGTTTCTGCCCAGAGACACCTGGATTGGTTTGATGATTTCGTCGACCTGGAGGAGGTGGACTATGCATACGCAAAAATGAGGTTGTTTGTGCAGATTCTTTTGTGAGATGTAAGAAAGTGGTTCAAATACCTCCCACCCGTGAGCATTCGAGACTTCTCCGCATTCGAAACATCTTTCCTAAATAAATGGGGGGACAAGAAAAACCCTTTGCAGCTGCTAACACAATACAATAATATGAGGAAAGCTCCGAAAGAGACAGTGTAGGAATTCTTAGCCCATTTCTTGAAGGTGTACAACTCTATCTCTGCAAAATTCAAGCCACCCCCCGATGCTATGCAGTTACAGTACGTTGATTCCTTCAACAATGATTTTTCGTTGTTGTTGAGAGAAAGAAGATCAACAAGTCTAGACGCTATAATGAGTAACACTGTCAAGAAAAGTAAATCCAAGATTCAACCAAGGTGATAAGAAACCCCAGGGAGATGCACAGCCATCGACGTCGCAGTCCTCAGACGACAAGTTCGACATGATGATGAAGACCATGGAGAAGCTGATGGAGAGAATGTCCATCAGAAACATACTTGTTGCTCAAGAACAGAACGACCCACAACCCAGAAATTAGAATCTCAGAAGGGGTCAAGACCCTCAGATCAAATAGAGGGAACATAAAGAGAAGAGGGATCAAGGTGACCAACAGACATGACCTCCATTCGAAAACAACTATGCATATGAGGATTTCAAACAGATGTTCGATGACTAGATGCATTTTTGTGATGACAAAAACCCACGTGTGTTCTTGACAAAGAACGAGCATGATCAGTACATGAGAAAAAACGATGACTTCATGTTGGATATGGACGATGATATGATACTTGAAATAGATGATGCATCATCTTGGGAAAAACAAGAGTTCAAGAAATGATATTAGAATGCCATCATGCAGTTTCATACGAAGTACAACCTCTATAGCAAAGACGCACCTACCGAGTAGAAACAAACGAACCCCATAAGCAAGCCTCTGGTGTATGCCCCTTCAACAAGTCGAAAAATATCAGACAACATGACCAAGGATGTGATGGAGAAGGATAAGTTGAAGGAAGAGGTCCCCAAGAAAGCTCCGAAGACAGGCCGGGAGGCGAGTGGAAAAGAGATAGAGAAAACCTGTCCCCCTTTCAATTTTGAACATGAGATGGCCAAAATCAAAATCTTTGTCCCGTTCAACAAAATTATTAGAAAGGGTGAGTATCAGGAAAAAATCATTAAAATGTTGAAAATGGGAGGGACCCCTAATACTTTGAATGTCCAAGATGATACCCCACTATCCTTTTTGGTCCATGCATTGAAGAGACAAATGAGACCGAGGACATCCCTCCATTCTACATCAGTGTAAAGGTCCATGACATGACCCTGCATAATGCCATGATGGATTCCGGTGCATCACACAATCTCATGCCAAAGGTGATCATGGATGAATTGGGTTTGGATATCACCAGGCCATACAAAGACCTTTTCTCTTTTGATTCTAGGAAAGTCAAGTGTTTGGGACTCATTAAAGACCTAGTTGTGTCGTTGGCTCAAATCCCCTCTAAGAACATGGTTATGGAAATAGTTGTCGTGAAAATACCCCCAAAGTTTGGCATGTTGCTATTAAGGTCTTGGGCTATGAAGTTAAAGGGAACTTTGCAGATGGATATGTCATATGCCACCATCCCTATTTTTGTCCATGACAGAAGGTTGTACAGAGAAGTGTTGTTGAAATACATGGTAAGCAGCAAGACGTAGCCAAAACATCATCCTATATACGCCATAGACACTAAGGTGGGTTCTTCTATATTCTACAATGACCTGATTTTCAAAGAGGAAGATCTGACAACCATCATAATAGATGACAAGAAAACTACACGTGAAACAATAGAGTGCGTCGACCCAAAAGACCATGCGGAAAATGGGGTTTGGAACATGATTTTTGACGGCGTGGTTAGCAGAGAAGGAGATGGGGTTGGTGTATGGGTAAGACCCCCTGAAGAAGGCACAAAGTTGTGCTCATACAAACCCACATTTGAATTCACTATCAACATGGCCGAGTATGCAGTAGTAATATTGGGCTTACAAGTTTTGAAAAAATTGGGTGTGCATAAGATACCAGTGAATGAAGATTTTGAGTTGATCATAAATCAGGTAAAGGGTATATATCAGACCAAACACCCCAGGTTGAGAGCGTACACAAATTTGTCTTTGGACCTCCTCGAAGGATTTTCAGAGTATGACCTATCTGCTATCCCTAGAGAGAAAAATCAGATCGTCGATGCGTTGGCCACCTCAGCCTCAATTTTTAAGATCCCCATCTTCCCAAACAAAAGATATGAAATCAAGGTCAAGTATAGGCTGACAGTGCCGGATAATATCAAACATTGGCAAGTGTTTGATGACGACAAATAGTTGGAAAGATTCATCCTTATGAGCGACGAGTTCACCAAATGAGGAATGTTGCAGTGACGAAGATGAGAGCACATATGCGCAAAGAAACAACGACCCCTTCCAAAACTATATCGCGGGAGGGGACATAATACAAATAAAAAACAATATCATTCCAAAGGAGTTGGTGCCACTGGAAAAGTTACTTGACGAAAATGATGTGGCTAAAAACCCCAAGATCACTGCGAGCGAAGAGGATGTGGAAGATTGCAACATCGAGACTGAGAAGAAACCAAAGATGGTCAAATTATCAAAGATTCTCAGTCTAGAGGTCAAGAAGGACTACGTCAATCTCATGAAGGATTTCCCAGACGTCTTCGCATGGAGATATGATGACCTGAAAGTATATGACACTAAAGTGATCCAACATGTTATCCCTCCCAAGGAAGATCAAAAACCTTTCAAACAGAAGTTGAGACGGATAAATCCCCTGTTGTTGTCGTTGATCGAGAAAGAGGTAAATAAACTTTTCGATGCTAAAATTATCATTTCTTTGAGTTTCTCGAAATGGGAAGATAATTCAGTGCCTTTAAGAAAGAAGAGTGGCGAGATAAGACTGTGTGTAGACTTCCAAAATTTAAACGAAGTATCTCTCAAGGATCACTACCCCCCATGGATGATTTTAGGGGATAAATTTCTCTCATGGGATAATTTTCCATGGTTTTTCCAAAAACGAGATTCGCTATTTTAAAATTGATTCGCCCAAATTCTATAGGATAAAATTATTTTACCTTAAAAATTGCCAAAATTTTATAAAAACTATATAAAATTCTTAGAAATTTGATTATTTTTACAAAAATATCCCCAAAAATTTATATTTGGCATATGAAGGATTAGTAAGATTCGCCAAGGTTTCTACATTTTAAAATAAATTTCCATCCTTGAAATCATCCCTGCTACCCCCTTCCTAAAATGGACTACATCCTGCAAAAAGTGGTGGGGTCCTAGAAGATGTTTATGCCAGACGGGTTTTTAGGATATAATCAGATCATGGTCCACCCAGATGATAGAGAGAAAACTGCTTTCACAACCCCATGGGGAACACTCATGTACGCCAAGATGCATTTTTCCCTAATGAACGCTGGAGCCACTTTCCAGAGGGAGATGAACACCACGTTTGCTGATGAAAGGGACAAGTTCATCATTATTTATCTGGACGACATCACAGTGTACTCTACCTTCAACAAACAACATCTCGAGCACCTGAAGAAGGTTTTCCAGAAGTGTAGGAAGTTCGCAATATCACTAAATCCAAAGAAATCACATTTAGGGGTAGAAGAGGGGAAGTTGTTAGGTCACATAATCGCCAAGGAAGGCATTAAGATAGACCCCATCAGGGATGATGGGATCCTAAAAATTGGCACCCCATGTAGTAAAAAAGAAGTGCAATCCTTCTTGGGAAAAGTGAACTTCTTGAGGAGATTCATCCCGAACCTGGCTGAAATCATAAAGCACATAACCTGCATGCTCAGGAAGGGAAATGAGATCAATTGGAACCCAGAGGCCAAGAAGTCTTTTGAAGATATCAAAGTGGCATTGACTAAAGCTCATGTGCTAGCTAGCCTGGATTTTACGAAAGAAATCCTCCTGTTTTCGTTCGCCTCAAAAAATACTATTGTCGGCGTGCTACTACAGAAAGACGAGCAAGACTTCGAGAAACCCATATCCTATTTCATTCGTACGTTGCGCGTCACTCCACTAAGGTATGACATTATGGAAAAACAGGCATATGGCTTAGTGAAATCCTTGAAAAAGTTTAGGACATACATATTGCACTCTCATGTCATCGCTTATGTACCCATCAGCTTGGTAAAAGATATCATGACTCAACCTGACCCGGAAGGAAGGAGAGGCAAGTGGATAGAGGCCATGCTAGAATACGATCTTGAGATCGAGCCTACAAAACTAATCAAGGGTCAGGGCCTTGCAAAGTTAATGGTAGAGTCGAACTGCGACGATGTAGGAATGAATTCATCGCTGATCTATTGGAATGTCCTCAAGAAGAAAAAACTGCATAGGTTTCGCAGTAGTTCATTGATTCACCATGGTATGCAAACATCATCTATGTGTTGCAGAATCTCCAGGCCCCTCCAGGTGTAAGTAAGACTAAGGTCATGTTTCTCAAGATTAAAGCAGTTAAGTTCTACATCTTGGACAATTCACTCTACTGGAAAGACCCCGGAAGAATATTGTTGAGTTGTTTGGTGGAAGATGACGTGAAGCGGGCCATACAAGAATTTCACAAAGGCGACTGCAGAGGACACCACTACTGGAAAACCATCGTGCACAAAATATTGAGGGAAGGTTACTACTAGCCTACAATCTTCGCTGGCATGTATAAGGAGGTCTCCAGCTTCCACAAATGTCATATTTTTTATGGGAGAAGAAAGTTGCAGCCCCTACCACTAAAGTTTATCTCAGTCGAAGCACATTTCATGTAGTGGGGTCTAGATTTCATAGGAGAAATAAATCCTCCATCCTCTACACAGTACAAATGGATACTCACAGCCACCAACTATTTCAAGAAATGGATAGAGGTGATCCCCACAAAGAAAGTTACCGATGCAGTCATCATCCAATTCCTGGAGACAAACATCTTGTCGAGGTTTGGGTGTCCCATTAAGATCATAACAGACAATGCGGCCACATTCAAGTCTAATAGCATCGAAATTTTTTGTCAGGATTATAACATAACCCTGGGGCATTCTACGACGTACTATCCAAAAGGAAACGGGTTAGCAGAATTCTTGAATAAGAGCCTAACCAGGATCATCAAAAGACTCCTGAAAGACAACAAGAGAGCCTGGCATAAAAAGATTATCTACACACTGTGGGAAGATCAAGTTACCACCAAGAACTCTATATCGACGTCACCTTTCCATATCATTTACGGTGTGGAAACAATCTTCCCTACTTCACTGGGATTGCCTGTCATAAATTTGTTGCAAGAACAGGAGGCCGAGACAAATTATGCACAATGGAGAATAAACCAACTAATTCACACACAACGGGAAAGGGAACAAGTGTATAATCGGTTGCAGAGCCATCAGGAGAAGATAAAGAAATATTTTGATAAGCATTCTAAGCCATAGGATTTCTAGTTGGGTGATCTAGTTTTGAGATGGGACGCAATAAATGAGGACAAAGGAAAGCACAAAAATTTTGACCACCTCTAGACATGCCCATTCAATATCAACACGTATTGCCAGAACAATGCTTATTTCCTAGAAGGATTAAATGGAGAATGCCTTGGTTGGGGGCCTGTAAATGATAGGTTCCTCAAGCATTACCTAACAAAATAAAAGTCGTTTAAGTCATTTTTTATTGTAAATAGTCATTTTATTTTTTGTGTCGAGTTAGTAGGTCAGCAGAAAATTGAAGCCCAAAGTGAAGGCCCTAATTTTATGTTGAAGTTTTAGAATCTACATCGATAGGTTTAGTTTGTTTTCTATATGTCATTTATTTCTCTCAGTGTCTGGAGGTCAAATAAATCCCAATGTTCAGGCACATGGTCTACTGTTCTTTGCTACCTCGCGAGCAGGATAGCATCCTCGTTTGAGCCAGTTGTTAGCATCACCATTTTCCTTTCTAGTTAGATTCAATTTCAAGTCACGTTGTGACCCATGAGTCCAAACATGTGAAGTCAAGTACGTAGCACCATCGGTTCGAAGTCAGCAAGTGGTCATTTGGCCCTTGGAAATGGGAAGGGATGTCAGAGTCGAAGCTTGCGTAAGTGGTACAGGTATTTATTTTCAAAAGAGTTGAGTCCTGTTAAGAAACCAGTCTTTACGTGCCCCAGGTCGAGTCAAGTAGTTAATGGAAGTCACATCAACAAGTAAAACAATTATTAATAGTTCATCATGAAGGCTGAGAGAATGAAAAATCACGACGTTCGTATCATGCATGCCCATCAAGACTTATCTTATGTATCCTACACGCGGGGATTTTCCATGGAAAAACTGCAACTCGATTCAAAACATCTCGTTGCCATGAATTAACTGTCCTCCAGCATGATTCCTTCTTCTTCTCGACTCATTATAAATATCGGGTGCTTGGCACTCTTTTTAATCATGGAACTAGGCCCGCACTTTGTTTGCAATTTCACTTGCCAGTCCAGTTTTTTCAAAATTCCCCCCTTGAGCGTCTACTGGATATATTGCGCACATAATACACACTGGTCGCGCCATGGCGACCTCTCAGAGCATAAGGAAAGGTGCACGGAGTAGTAGAATTTCTAGTTCCAAGCCCCAAAACAACTGGGAGTCGTCCTCACCTGCAGCAGGCATTCCTAAGGATGCAAAAAGGTTCATTCCTTTACCTACCGAGACGATAAGATAAAACCGCGCAGAACCTGAAGCGGAAATACTTCCACAAGGAGGGAAGATAGTAGAAGCCCTGTCTCCCCAACAAAAAATACCTCGGAGAAGGGGCAGGCCTAGGAAGAACAAGGAAGCTGGGGAAACCCGATTTTCAGAAGAGCCATGTGTCAGATCAGTGGCTGAAGAACTACTCATGTGCGCCATTCGGCTAGATCCTATTGGAGGATCGAGCTGCGAAGGCAGGAGAAGAACAAGGGAAAATGATATCGCAAGAGAGAATGATAAAGAGCCATCTTAGCAATTAAAGAAGGCAAAGTTGTCTATCACTAAATTCTATCAAGAAAACATGGAGTTGAGGCGGCAACTAGCAACAAAGAATATGGAAGCATCAGCAGCACAGGGTTGCGAAGGGAACATGGCATGGATAAAAAGACAGCTCAGAGAGGCGCAAGACACCATTGTACAACTACGAGAAGCACATAGACTGTCAGAGGAAAGGCATACAAAGAATTACAGGGAATTTGAAGTGGTTGAGGAAGAATCTCGCGTGGCTCTCACCAACGCACAGAAAAAACAAGTTTACCTAATGTTCGTCTTTACATCCAAGAGCATAAGACAAATCTTGGTAGTTTTTGAAGGACACGTTCCCCAAAGCATTCTACCATTTTGGCAACGGCCATAAAAATCAAACAGCCACTTGCCACGCACATTTTTCTAGCAAATGAGTGCACAACAAAACTCGAAGCCATTACAACAGATGGTGAGTTCCCGGTAGACATCTGCCCACTCAGACATCTGATCGAAAGGGAACATTGAAACATATTTTCTTCATATCGAGACATGTCCGATGATCAAATCCTCATGGCGAATTTGCGAATAGTCATGTGTAAACATATGTGATTATTGTTTATTTTTGGAAAGTGCCATGTAAAGAGTCCCCAACGCATGCTACTCAGTTTTCCTAGTTTTAGGGTTAGCAGTTAGAAAGCAGGGTAGCCCAAGCGGCACCCTCATTTATATATTTCATATTTTCGATGTAAGCCAAGTTGGTTGGAAAATTTGGTAGACGAAAACTATTGTATGTAATTTGAGTTTTTGACCAAAATTTAATGCAAAGGTCCTATAACTTGATGAAAAGATTCTATTTGTAGTAGTTAGATGTATTGTTCCTCTTTCTTTACGTATGTGCTTCCTTTCATCTTTATTCATATCTTTTTCTGTCTATTTCAGAACGAATTTCCGAACCTGTGGATTCACCGTGCAGTGCCCCTTATTCGCGCCACTTAGACAAAACATTTTCCTCTAAAGTTAACTCTGAATTCGCCCACAGAGGTTCTCTGAGTTACTTCCTATATTTTCTCCCGCCACACATTATGGTTTTACAATGAAGACTATTGCTTGCCTAGCCTTATCCTCTCAAGTTCAATCACTAAGTCATTTGTCTTTGTCATTTCCTCAAATCGACTCCGTAGCCCAAGTTTTATTTTCTTGCACCAATATAACCAAAACCCATTATATCAAAGGGACTAAATCTAGCCACTGTTTTCAAATCCATATCCTATGCATAGACCGCGCTTCCCAAGAGATCCCTCTCTAGATCCGAAAGGCTAGTTTCGGGTCTCAAAGTTGGTTGAAAAAGCTACCTTCATCGTCTATTTATCAGCCGAATAGATTTATGTAGTGATAACAATATGGAAAGGACCTATAGTACTATATATTTCATTGAACAATATTAAATAGGGGTTGGACCTTTTTGGGGAAAAAACTTTTTCACTATGATGGGATTTGTTTATCATCTTGAAGTGAATACAAAAGCTATTTTTTTTCTTCATCTGACATTCATGAAACTGTGTATGTTCAATGTTTTTTTTATGTATTTCATTCTCTATGATTGTGTGTTTCCTCCAATTATAATCTAAGAGTAATGGAATGGATTCACCTTAATTGATTTTTATTTCATATAGACTATACTTATGTTATGCTTAATGATTTCTGATTTCATAATTCACCTCATTTTGGTGCTTTTCTTTCACTAGTCAAACTTTGTTTACATTCTTCTAAAACTACATTGGAAATGCATTGCCTTCAACTGATTCTTGTGTTGTGGGATTTCCTTTCATATCAAATTTCATCCATTATCTTGATTTGTTGAACATAGTACTTGTAGTTCCTTAGAGTTGTTAGAAAGAATTCAACCAAGTATTAGCTATAAGTCTTTAAGATTCAAATCTGACTCCATTTTCCCAATAGGTTCTTTCTCATCCATGCCACCAAAATATTAAAAAAAAATTATTTACATATTGATCTAGTCACTGTGCTTAATACACAACCTCTCACTTTTGATTGAGTTGTTCATGAGGGATTCCCCTCTGAGTTTGGAAGGGATAGATTCCTTCTTTAAAGTGGTTTGTATGTTTCCTTTGTAATTCTCCTCTCACATTTGGGAGAAATTACCAGGTGATATCATCTTGGCGTCATTGTCGGGGAAACGGAAGCCAAATTTTTCCCTGGGTGCGAATGCCAAAGTTTAGATTTGATTGTTGAAGGTGAGCAATAATCATACATAAGCAGTTGTGTATCATTCACCTTGGAGTCTCCACTGTCAACTAAATCTAGAAAACAAAGTTTCACGATGATTCCATTGTTAGAAAGATTCATTGCTTAGGGCGTTTAGTAATGACTCCACTGGGCTTATGAAGAATTCATAAGCTGATACTATCATTTCAAGGTGTGCATGCTTGTATTTTTCACAGTTTTATGGGTTTTCTAATCCTTTACCCAAGGATGCATATTCTTTAAGAAATGGTCCTAAATGTAATGGAGAGGATTTAGGCTTGGTTTTAAATCATATATCAAATTTTCAGTATTTGACTGAGCTTCTTAGAGTCAAGCATGAAGATGTAATCAACAGATTGTTTTATGATTCGCTCCAAGGGAAGTGTATAAGTTAGGTTGTTAGTTTACCCCCTAAATCCATAAGGTCTATATCAGGTCTTGGGGTTATTTCTTGTGAACATGGATGGAATAACCAGAGTTAGTGGCATATTCTATTTCCATTCAAGGTTTTAAAGAATGGAATGATATGTATACAGATGATGAAGTAGATGAGGGATTTCCTTCATTTTTGTCTTCATACTTGAGGTCATGTAAATGTAGTTCTAAAGAAAAATTCCACTTTTTAGAATCATTTTCTCATCAACTTGGGAAGGATATTGAGGTTTTAGAAGCCCAAATATAGTCCGACGCTTTCTAAGATAAGAATCAGTGTTTTGAAGACCTTTTTTCAGCAAAAATAGAAAGGGGAATGTTTTATTTTTAATTATGAGTTTGACAACTCATAGTTGAAATCATATGTTGAAGAAAAAAACACACATGAACTGTAAAACCATGGCAATCAAATTCTAGACTACATGCAGGATCAACAAACATAGCATGTCTTCTTTGATCCTGAGGATTTTTTCAACTTGAATTTTCAGTTGTCTTTTTACTGTAGAGATAAGATGTATTATCAGTTACATTTACTATTATATCTTCTCGTATTCATCTTGTTGAAGCACAGTGAGGGATTCCAATTGTTTGATCAACTAATTGATTGGCTTAATTGGAACTTTTGCATCACTTGATTGAGCTATTGTGTTTGGTAAAGTAGGGCAGGTAGGAGTGTGAATAAGCTCGGTACTACGAGAATTTCTTTCAACAATTTTCAGATTTCATTTCCAACAATAGTTTCCATATTTCAGTTGAGAGCGGTGTACAGATTTGGGTTTTTCAGTGAACACAGGTTGAAGGTTGTTTATTTCATAGATTTGGTATAGCCCAATGGTCAAGGCACTGAAACTACAAGAGTTCTTACAGCCTCACAGGGAGGTCTCTATCCCCCATTGAGCCTATGTTAGCACAGGAATTTGCACTAGAAAATTTGGTTATTTTTACGGTATTATGGTCTATTTTGCAGAACTAGTGAATTAGGAGATTCTGCAGCACTAGCTTCTTCAAGCACCAAGTTTCAAACTTTTTTATGAAGAAAGAGCACTTGATCCTGCATATGAGTCCAATAACACAATATTCATTCATTTCCATAATTACGTTTTGTCATTCTAAGGGATTTAATTGTTTTCAAAGCCTATTTTTAACAAATTTTCAGGTATCATGTCTTTCTACATCCTAATAATCTCCTCGAAGCATGCAAATATTGTTTGAATTAGGTGTCGCAAACTTCCTTGCAAACTTGCTAAAGGAGAGAGTTGGAGGTTGGACAGCTTGTAGACACCTCTGTGCTAAGTCAAATATGTCAACATCAAGCCTAGATCCACCTGGTACTCCATGAGAGTGTTCATCATGTTTGAAGGTTGAGAAAGGGGTTTTGGCTGGTTTTCATATTGGTGTTGTGAACTATGCTGCAAAACCTCTGTTCTAGGACTATTGAAACTTTCATCTTTTACATCCTTTCAAATTTAGCCTTAAACAATTATATATCAATATAATGGATTTTGGCAGCATGTCTGGACTCCTGACATAAGTTTTGAGGTATTGAGGCTTTGAAAAAATAAAATAGGCCGCTACAGGAAAGTTCACAGTGCATGTCTGGACTCCTGACATAAGTTTTGAGGTATTGAAGCTTTGAAAAAATAAAATAGGCTTCTAAAAGAAAGTTAGCAACGTCGGCGCTGCGAATTGATATTTTTTACCAGTTGACTTCCAGAACGATTTCCAGGTGAAACAGGATGAATTTTAAAAATTGAAAGGAGATTATTTTCAAGCATGGACCCAAGAACATTAAAATTGCTCATTTTTCACACAAGTGTCATGTATTGAGAGATTTGAAGGAATATTTGAGCCCTATTTTTCAGTTTTCACGATCTCCTATTTGAGACATGTTTTGTGACATGTATTCTGGAAATATGGAGATGAGTTTCAAGAAACCGAGATAACGAGATTATATACAAAAACTTCTCTCAAATTGTACACATCTATTACGGTTTGAGAATTATAAGTGGCATTTTGAATCCTATTTTTCAGAATTTTGCCTTCTGAAAAGCACAAAATCAGTTAAAACGTGTCTTTTTCTGTTTGTAACTGTTTCTATTTTGGGAAAGGGGTTGGATTTCGAAACTGTGAGCTGGAAAGGACCTATAGTTCTATATAATTCATTGAATAATAGTATATAGGGGTTGGACCTTTTTGGGGAAAAATATTTTGCACCATGATGGGATTTGTTTATCTTTTTTAAGTGAATACAAAAGATGCTCTTTTTCTTCATTCGAGATTCATGAAAGTGTGTATATTCAATGTGTTTTTTTTGTATTTCATTCTCCATGACTATGTGTTTCCTCCAATCATAATCTAAGAGTAATGGAATGGATTCACCTTGATTGGTGCTTATTTCATATAGACTATACTTATGTTATGTTTAATGATTTATGATTTCATAATTCACCTCATTTGGGTGATTTGCTTTCAATAGTCAGGATTTTTTTATATTCTTCTAAAACTACATTGGAAATTCATTTCTTTCAAATGCTTCTTGTGTAGTGGGATTTCCTTTCATATCAATTGTCATTCATAATCTTTATTTTCTGAACATAGTACTTGTATTGCCTCAGAGTTTTCAGAAAGAATTTAGCCAAGTATTAGCTATAAGTCTTTAATATTCAAATTTGACTCCATTTTCCCAATAGGTTCTTTCTCATCCCTGCCACCAAAATATTTAAACATTTATATTTACATATTGATCTAGTCACTGTGCTTAATAAACAACCTCTCACTTTTGATTGATTTGTTCACGAGGGATTCCCCTTTGAGTTTGGAAGGGATAGCTTCCTGCCATAAAGTGGTTTGTATGTTCCCTTTGTAATTCTCCTCTCATAGCTGGGAGAAATTACCAGGTGATAACAGACTCGACAGGAATGCTTGGGATGATAATATCCCATCAGTAATTTGGGAATATAGGATGACATACAAAATATCGACTGGTCAAACATTGTTTAAACTTGTTTATGGTCCGGAAGTTTTAATCCCATTACACTTCTATGCAAATGTAGGAAGGATAGATTCCATCCTAGAATTTGACCATATCTTAAATATGAGACAACATTTATACCAATTAAACCAACTAGAGGAAGAAAGGATTCTAACACAACAACATCAACAAGCTCAAAATAATTAGCAAAAACTCTATCATGACCGACACATAAAGAAAATATATATTTAAACAAAATATTTGGTATTATTATATGACAGCCAAGTAAAGGGAAAACCAAGAAAATTAGAAACTACTTTGAGTTTGAGCGAAGGGCAGGGAAGATAGAGATTCCATACTTTAATGGTACAGCTAAGATGACAGCACACGAATAGGTGCAGAAGCTGGATACTTACCTGCAGCTTAACCCCATGAGAGAGATGGAGGCCATCAAGTTTGCCACTATGTACTTGGATGGAAAGGCCCATGACTAGTGGTACCATGGGCTC
>JZKD02S0189499.1:14825-29753 GCA_000966675.3 Picea glauca | reverse complement strand
ACCAAGTATGAATACTATCACTTATTCCCAATATATCTTTAAAGTGGAAGCAAAAGTGGACATCAAACCCTACCAATGTGATATTGATGATATTAAATTGAACCAATGGTTGCAACAATTAAATTTTATTGCGATGTTCATAACAAAGGAGAAGGGGAAAATATTTCATTTTCCTAACTTCAAAGTTAGGGGGCCATGCCCAAACTTGGTGGGAAAATCATACGCAGATGCTTGGTCTATAGAACGATCCCCTAGTGACTAAGTTGGAGGTGTTTAAAACCCTCACTAAGTCCCAATTCTACCATATTCAGTATGAAGAGAAATAATGGATCTATCAACATTACTTCTAAGAGAATCAAGGGTAGGGTGTGCAAGAGTACACCATTGAGTTTGGAAAAAATGGCCATTATGTTGGGCATATCTACTAAAAACCTGGATGTACTCCTAAAGTATTTGGATGGTCTACACAATCATTTACAAAGGCAAGTAATGATGTTTAAACCTAGTACAATTGATGAGGTATTTGTGCAAGAAAAATGTCTAGAGAATATGGACAAAAAGAAAGGAAAACCAAATGGTTCCAAGCTAAAATACCACCAAGGCGCTTCCATGGAGGGAAAGAAGTGGAGAAGAAATGACAAGAAGACAATAACCAATGTATATCAGTGCAAGGATCCAAACAACCATTGTAAAAAATGTCATATCGGTGGTCACACTGAAGATAAGTGTTGGAAGCTACATCTAGATTTAAATCCAAAGAATTGGAAGAAATATGCCAAGAAGAACAACATACTAGCTATACATTCAGGAAAATAGGTAAAGAGTAGCTCGGATATAGATGAAAAGATCGTCTACACTAAAATGTAGAAGGAAGTGAATATAAGAAATGTCCATCCCAAGGAATATATGGAGATGAATCAAATATTCCATATTAAGATCCAAGTCAAGAAGACAAAACACATATTTCATTAGAACTTGAAAAAAATTATTACAAGAACCAAGCACCAATTTTTATTTTTTATTTTTTTTTTTGGGGGGGGATTGTAAAACCACTATTTAATTCCAAATAATATAACGAACTCTGTGTTACAAAGGTGGATGATCTATTTGATTCTTATTCATAGGCCAAACTCATAGGAAAAATATCTAGTCATCAAGCTTAGATTTGAAATTCATGACCATGAGCTTCACCCATATCCATTGGAATGGATAAATAAGGATGTATAGCTCAAGGTCACTAAGTAGTCTAAGATAAAATTTTCTATAAATTCATACTCTATTGATGAAGTGGAGTTATATGTAGTACCAATTGATGTTTATGGTGTAGTGTTTTGAATCCCCTGGATGTACATGTGAGGGATGCAATATTCATGAGGAGAGGAAACTAGTATTGCTTAATTAAGGATGGGAATTCCATCATCAATCCACACAAAGGTAAAAGAAAGATTTTTTTTTGTAATTACTAACCAAGCCAACAAATTGATTGGTTTGAGTAGGTATTTTGTATTACTCTTGTTAAGAGAGAACTAGCTAGGATATGGATTAGTAAAGATAAAAGCATCTCTAGAAGGATGTAAAAAAGGGTAGAAACATAAGTTGGATGATATTTTGCAGGCGTACAAAAAAATGTTCTAGGAGTATAAAGGGTTACAACTAAGAGGAAAGTGGAGAATGAGATACAATTTTTACCTCATTCTCTACTGCCAAACATTGGATTGTATAGACAATCCATACTAGAAGCAAATGAAGTGAAGAAATAGTTGTAATAGCTATTGGAAAATGAATTAAATAGACCAAGCACCTCACCTTGTAGGTCACCTATCATCATAGTACTCAAGAAGGTTGGGACTTGGAGAATTTGTATCAACTCTAAAAGTTTGAATAATATCACCCTCAATAATTGATACCCTCAACCCATGATTGACAACGTTTTATATTAGTTATAACATGCTAAGTACTTCACCAAGCTAGATCTCAAATTGAGATAGAACTAGGTATGAGTTAAAGAAGAAGTCTCATATAAGATTACATTCAAAACAAGGTAAGGTCTATATGAATGGTTGACAATGTGTTTTGGTTTATGTAATGCACCAACTACATTTATGGATTTTCCGAATGATGTATTGGATCCCTTTCTAGATTAATTTGTAAAAATGTACTTAGATGATATAATGGTTTGAAGCTTTACTTGGGAAGAACATATATATCACATATAATGTAGGTGTTAGTGACCTTGAATAAACATCAATTGCAAACAAACCTTAAGAAAAGTGAATTTGGTAAAAAATGATTGGTTTATTTTGAGTTATGTGATTGGTGGAAGGGAACTCAAGATATATCATGTGAAGATGGAGGCCATCCTCAAGTTTTCAAAATTTACTAATGTCATCGAGGTTAGGAGTTTTGTGGCAATATAAAGGTACTTATAGAAGATTATAATGTCCTTCTTAGCTGTGGCTACATGACTCCATTCCATAAAAGTGAGTGGTGAGAGTTTATAGTGGGGAATTAAGAAACCAACAAAAATCATTTGATGAGATGAAACTAAGGATTCGTCTAGCACCATGATGGGAAAGAATACCATAATCCACATTGGTCACTTGGCACTACAGTATTTGAAATCTTAGAGTAAGCTTTAGCAAACCAAACACTACAAGTGGATGGGATTTTTACAATAATTTCATATTATCATCAAATATAAAAATGGATGCGTTGATAAGTTAGTAGACATTATTTAAAGGCCACCCACATCCACATTCATAGCCTTGGGTACTCTTATGCACATGGAACCTTTCACCTGTAATGCATATAAATAGGCATACAAAGATGAGGACTTTAAAGAGGTATTTCAATAGCTACAAGGCCAAGCTTGGGTGGAAGAAGGTGATAGTAAGGTTGACTATAATCTCTAGGATGGGTTACTCTATAATCTAGATATCCTCTATGTTCCTAAAGGTGAGATATTGGTGCTCATCAAAGAGGTTCACACCTCCAAAATTGTGGGAAATTTTGGTGTTGGGAAAACAATTGCCAATTTATAAAGGTATGTGTGTTGGCCCATACTGTAAGAAGATGTAGTTATGTTTATTAGCAGATGCAATTTTTTTGTACCATCAAACCCATTAATATAAATAAAGGTTTATACCATCCCTTATCTATACCTACTAAACCATGTGAGAGCATTTCCATGGATTTTAGGGGTGGTTTGCCAAAAAAAAGGGATGGGAATGAGTATCTATTGCTGTAGTTGAAAATTTTAGCAAGGTGTGCATTATCATGCCTTGTAAAAAGGACATAAAGGGGTAATATGTAGAAAACATGCTCTTTGACAAGGCTTGATGCATTTTGGGATGTCAAGGAGCATAATCTTAGATAAAGATATCAAATTTCTCGGTGCCTTTTGGACTACACTTTTAGAGAATATGGACATCAAATTGAAGAGATCTACAACCTTCCTTCCACATAATATAGCATCCCCAGCCCCTAGATGGGCTATTCCACATGAAATTTTAAATATGATACCAATTTAATTTACTAGAACACTCTGAAAATGCACAAAATCATGTGAAATAAAAACAAATATATACATGCAACATATACATGAAAAACCCATAACACAAAACAGATAATTAAGCACACGGTAATTAAAAAAATCTCATAAAAGACACTTATACTTTGTATAAAGTCACCAATTGTGTGCAGACCTCAAACTTTCCACCTAGCCATAGAATTTTCTTCTCATAAAATCAACAACAGGTCACCCTCGAGCTGGGACTAAAACTCCACTTGGGAAAAGGAATCCTAACCAAGTTAATGCCTCTCAAATAAAATAAATGATCATACTTAGGTGCTAACTCTAGAAGAAAGCCTACATTCCCTCATTCCCCACGTGTTTTTCCCACCCCAGGAGGTGTTCCCCTTCTCTGCTCAACAGTCCTTCGACTGCCCCACTTCCCTTATGAGGCTTCAACAATAGGTAGGACAAGAAGTCTCGGAGCCCTGTAGCTACAACTTGGAACCTTGGGAATAAATGTTCATCAGTTATCTCACCTAGAGAGAATGCTCACGGTATTGGAAAATCACTTCTTCAATAGTCCAGTGGCTTGAAAACCCACCTCTTCAGGTCAATTACCCAGATTACTGGTTGAAACCATGTCCAAATACTTCTAGGTACATGTACAGTGATGGAAACAATATATAATTGATAGGAGAGTGAGAGCATGAATGATGGAGAAATTATGGGAAAATGAACTAATTTCCCCAAATATATGTGCATGTTCCCAACTTGACACTTGTCATGTTGGAACTACATGGGTCCCCACATGGACCCCCCCGCATGGTGATATGTTTCCACATAGGAACTTAGGATAAATGAATATCATACTTTATACTTTATACTTTAGGAATATTAATATAATATTTGTTTGGGCTTAAGCCCTCCCTTGGCTTATCCCCCTTTCCCTTTCTAGTGGAGTTTATCCCCCCATACTCTTTATGTTTGGTTGGTATGCAACAATGAAGTGTTTTATTAATATTTGAGTGTGATTACATCATACAATATAGGTTCACTGGCCTTTTAGCTTCTGGCTCTCCATCCTAATAACCTCAAAAAGGCACTCTGGCCCAAAATGTCATGGCTCACCAGTCTATATGTACATTTACATTTATATTAAAATTTTGGTTCAACCTAATGGTATTGCATTCCCCTCCTCCTTATTTATGCATTGTCCTCAGTGCATTATATACACATGTACAACCAAAAATTCAAAAGTCTTAAAAAATGAGTGGGTACTTTGCTCACATAGCATCCTCATGCTCCCAAATTGCATCATCAGGACCATACCATGTCCATTGGACCTTTAATATCCCTATGGATCAATTCTATAGCTTCTTGATCCTCCAATCCAATATGCAAACCGATTTCACTTGGAAGTCACCTTTTTGCTCCAACTGAATCACATTCCAATCAATGACATGATTAGCATCAAGTATATATTTTTTAAGAAAAGACACGTGGAATACATTATGAATACACATCGATGTAGGTAGTGCAAGTATGTATGCAATAGGACCAATCCTCTCTAGGATTTCAAAAGGCCCACAATAACGTGTTGTCAGCTTTGAATTTTTTTCCAACTTCAGGGAACTTCTCTTGGCCTTTATTTTCAAGAACACATCGTCACCCACTTTAAAATCTTTGTTAGTTCTTCATTTATCAACATAAATTTTATGCATGTCTTGGGAATCCTTGAATTTTTTTTTTATTTTCACCATTTTCTCTTCCATTTCCCTGATTAATTCTAGCCCAACCACTACTCTATCTCTTGGGTTGTCCTAGCTCACTAGTGTATTGTTTCACTTTCTACCATAAAGTGCCTCGAATGGGTTCATATTTAGACAATTCTTGATACCCATTTTTATAAGTAAACTCAAATAAATGAAAATAATATTCCTATTTTGATGGTTTATCCATCACATACATTCTCAACATGTTCTCGATCACCTAGTTGAATCTCTTTGTTTTCCCATCTGAGTTTGGATGATAGGTTGTGCTAAAGTTCATATTTGTCCCAAATCCTTTGAATAATACCTTCCAAAAAGTTGATGTGAACTTGGAATGTCTATCAGACACAATTGTCTTAGGAACACCATGTAGCCTAGCAATTTCCCTCATATAAATATCAACGATGTTGGCTTCCTTGTGAGTGAAATTTATTGGAATAAAGTGGGAAGCTTTAGTAAGCTTATCCACCACCACCATGATAGAATCATGTTTCTTCGTAGTTCTAGGAAGCTCAGTGATGAAATACATTGTTACAGCTTCCCATTTCCACTCAGGAATGAGAAATTACTATAACAAACCGGAAGCATGTTTATGATCATCCTTTACCTTTGGACATTCCAAACATATGGCTATATAATCAACCACTTATTTATTTATACCTGGCCAAAAGTATTGGCTCTTGACAACTGCAATAGTTTTATGGTAACCTGGGTGCCTAGCATAAGGCACATTATGCATTTCTTTTGACACCATATTTTTCAACTCCTAAACATTTAGCATATAACTATGCTCCTATACATGAGGATTCCACCCTCTTTTAGCTCATAATCTTCAATTTTCTTCTTCAAAATACTTTGCTGTAATTTTATTTTTCCATGTAGTGTTGATCTGATTTTTCAGCCTCTAAAATTCTATCTTTCAAATCTGATGTGTACATGTTAATGGTTGCAACATGCATCTCATGCACCCTCTTGTTGAGTGCATCAATCACCTTGTTCTCTTTACCTTTGATATGCCTTATATCAAAGTCATATTCGTTGAGGAATTCGAACCATCTACTTTTCCTAGCATTCAGAGTTGGTCGTCCAAACAAATATTTCAGACCACTATGGTCTGTCCTCAACTCAATCCTCTCCCCATGAGGTAGTGCCTCCACATCTTCAAGGAATGTGCTATGGATAGAAAATCTAAATCATGAATGGCATAGTGTCTCTCATGCTATTTTATTTTCCTTGACTCGTAACATACCACATGCCCATTCTGACTAAGGACTCCCCCAAGCCCTTATTTACAAGCATCCATGCATACCACCAAATCTTCATTCGGATCAACAATCCTTAATATTGGGGAACTTTTCAATAAATACTTCAAGTATTGGAATCTTCTTCCACAATCCATTTAAATATCAAAGCCTTATTTTGCAAATATGTGATTGGGTGTGAAATCTTTGAAAATCCCTCAATAAATCTTCTATAGTAACCCACAATTCCCATGAAAGATATCACCTTGAAGACATTCCTTGTTGTTGGCCATCCTTCAATGGTTCTAATATTTTTTGGATCCATAGTTATCACTTCCTCTGATATGATATGGCCCAAGTAATGTATCTTCCTCTGATAAAATGAGCACTTGCTCAACTTCGCACATAGTTGATGCTCCCTCGACACTTGTAACACCATCCTCAAGTGTTGCTCATGCTCTTCCTCAGAATTGGAATAGAATCTAAGAGTGTCATCCAAGAATGCAATGAAAAAATTATCCAAGTAATATCTGAAAATACCATTCATTAAACACATGAAGAAAGATGGTACATTTGACAACCAAAATGGCACCACTATAAAATCATAATGGCCACACCTCGTTCTAGAGTTTGTCTTGTTGATATCTTCTTATTTAATTCTGACTTGGTGATAGTCGGATCTGAGGTCAATCTTGGAGAATATCTTGGCATCCTTCAACTAATCAAAAAGATCATCTATCCTTGGCAAAGGATATTTTTTCTTCACATTCACATTATTTAGTTGCATGAATTCAATGCGAACCCTCAACGTCCAATCCTTTTACTTTAGAAACAACACTCGGGAACCCCAAGGTCACACACTTGGTCATATATACCCATTCTTTAAAAGTTCCTCAACTTGCATTTGCAATTCCTTCAACTCTGGTGTACCCATCCTATAAGACCTCTTGGATATTGGGGTTGCTTCGGGCATCTGATTGATGGAGAAGTCAATATCGATCTTGGGATGAAACCCCAATATTTATTTAAATACATCTTCAAACGCTTTTAGGATTGCATAGTCTTCAATATTTGGAACTTTATCCTTTGGTGCCTCCTCCATATGGGCTGCACATATTTGTCATCCTTTTCTTCAGCTACAAATATGAAACTTCTTTGATAGTTACAACCCTTGGAATACCCTATATTGATTTTAAGTTTCATTCTTCATCCAAGAAAGTAAAAGCCTTATTATAATAGTCTAGTATAGCATGATGCTTGTCCAACCAATCCATACCAATGAGGAAATCATAGGAGCCCAAAGGTATAATATTCAAATTTTCTTTTTTCATCAACCCATTCATGTCCATAGGAAATTCCTTAACCATATCATTAACTTTTCCTTTAGATCTTGTATCTAGTTGCACCAACAAAGGAATCTCAAGCTTGCTTCATGGAAAATGAAATCTTTCCACCATATTAGGATCTAGATAACTATGACTAGCTCCTGAATCAATTAAAATAACAATGGGTTGGTTGTTGATATTACCTTCCACTTCAATCATATAAGGTTGGAAATCAACTTGTTTGTTATCCAAGGCTGCGTAGACCCTAGGTGCATTTTTTCCCATGTCCTCCATTGTATCAACTTGTTGTACATTGTGAACAATCCTCACTTTTTCAGCTCTATGAGGGAAATATTTGTACATATGGTCTCTCTCACAACCCCAACACTTCATAGGTTGTTTCCTTGATATTTGTCCCATTGGTTCCTTCATTCTAGGCTCTTTAATAGATAATTGTCCCTGATAATTATTTTTGAAGAATGGTGGCTCGATCCTCGTCTTCCCCTGCTTTATCTTTCCTTTCTTCTTGTCTTCCCAAGAGTTTTGGAAGGTTGGTATTCCTCTATGTTGATCATAGAGGAATTTATATCTCCTTATGGTTTCCTCCAGTTTCTTGGAATCATCATATTGTATCTTATCACTGATAAATGATGACATCCCACTAAGGTACATTTGAATCTTAGCTTGTTCATCCTTGATGAAAGAAACATATTTTAGCAACTCTAAGAATCTCCTTTCATACTCATATATGATCATAATCTGAAGCTTGAGCTCAAATAATTCCTTCATTTTCTTATCATAGTAACATTTGGTTAAGTATTTCTTTTGAAAATACCTTTTGAATTCCCTCCAAGTAACCTTCTTCTCATCAATGTATTGCAGTTGCACAAACTGGTCCCACCACATTGATTCTTTTCCTTTGAGCTAGTAGATGGTAATCATCCCTTAATCCTGTGAAGAATAATTATGTAACTAAAAGTAATTCCTCATGCCCAGTAGCCAGGTCTCTTCATCCCCATCTTTCTTGTACTCACCATCAAAGGTAGGAGGCTTAATCTTATTCATTTCTCCTTGTAACTTATCTACCCTAGAACTTCTCTTATTATTTTTAACAGGAGATGGAATTGAACTATTGTGTGCCCTCCTAACTAAATTCCTTGGTGAGTGTTGATGATTCCTATCAACACTTCCTTTTTAACTTCTTTTATCATGAAAATTGTGACTCCTTGACCTGCTTGACTCTGTCTCCTTATCCATTTTCTTCTCTATTATATCCAAACTCTTCATCAACTTGATGTTTAATCCATTTTTCCACTCTTTGGATTTCATAAGCCTCTCATTATCATATTTATATCTTTGGGCATATTTTTATAGACTCTTTATGGTCTCTACCAAGTTCATGCTCTCCTCCTTCCCTTCTCTATGCCCATTGGACTATGTCCCCTCATTACCCATGCTGACATACAACCCTATGATCTCATATTCATGGTTGTAGGTTCTCTATGAATATTCCATAATTCTTATCTTTGTGATGATCTTGTTATGATCTAATTGTTGTTAACTCTACAAAATGTGTAGGAAATAGGATTTGTTAGACTAAATAATTTAACAAATTTATGAGAACTATGCACAATTTTGTTCCATAAGTGCATTAGAATTATTTATTCTGATTCCTTGTGAATTTAGCTACCCAATTCAAATTTATGGGTGGGTATATATACTTGTATGTCCAATACCTTTCCAACAACTGCTCCCTTTCTCAATTATGAGTCTTGCGAAACAAGTTATGTTCATTTGAATTTACCCAAAAACTCCTTCAACTAGGTGTAGTTTTTTTTAACTGTGCTTATGCATCCTTGCACCTACTCCTTCGACAATTTGACATGAGCTCAACTAGGTTCCTTCATGAACATATTCTAAGCATTCTTTCCAAGTTTCACCCTCATCAGAACTTCAGGATACTAGATATAGCCTACTTAAGTTTCAGGTTAATTAACATTTTTAGCCTTGAATGCTACAAGTGCCTTCTAAGTCCTCCTGTGCATTTTCAGGTGGATTTATGTTTTGACTACATGGATATATTCTATTGCTCAATATATTTACGTATATTGATCTTGTGCCCAAATTTGATTCCGGAGCAAGAAGTTATGGCCCTTGAAGTGAATTATATCCAAAAATTACCTTCATTGTTTGGCCTATAACTCCCTCATATTAGCTTTCTTTGATGAATGGTTTACATTGTTAGAAAGATCTCCCTAAGATCTATTATTTTATATGAAAAAATTGTATGTTCTAGGAGGAAATACAATTTCATACAATTTAGACTTCGCAAAATTCCATTTAGGCCACAAAAAATTATCTGCAAGTCGAACACTTGGAAATCACTGTAATTTTTTAGTTATTTTCAATCATTTTGGAAAATTATTTTAATATGGCCAACTGGGATGTTGACATGGCATCCTAGTCTACCTAATACCCCTAGAAGTATGCCATTTCATCTCTTGGTCCACCTGGCCTGGCCCGGTCACCCATTTTCCTTTACTTCCTTCTCTTTCCCCTTCACTGGCATGCACAATTTATTATATATTTTTTCGAGCCCCACTGGTCCTTGAATTTTGATCCTGGTGGATATCGGTGGCCACCCACCTTTTCCAACTGCCACAAAACAGTTTTCTGGCAATTTTGGTAATTTGCTATTTTTGGCAGTTTTTCGGGTCCTGAACTTCCAGAGCCGTTTTGAGGCCCTAAACGACATTTTTTGGGCATGGTCCAATCGAAAAATATTATAACAATATTTACAAAATTATTGTAATCATATTTTTGACCAAAAATTGTAGTTCTCATATAGATCTTTCTAATGATGTATTATATGCATCAAACAGAGATAGAATGCCAAAGTTACAACCCAAAGAAGTTGATGTACCAACTTACCCAAACAAGGCCCACATGACTTTTGGCGCTTCATCTCCCAGGGTTAGTTTTTTGGATGTCTAGGTTTTTGGCATACCTGTTTATTGTAAAAAGGACTTTAGAGCCTCATTGTAACCATATTCTTGTGAATGCGAGTAGTCATCACATCTCTTCTCAGAGATAAGTTGTCACCATTCTAGCGAGTCTTTCACTTTGTATTTTTATAGTCTCTGTACATTTCTTTCATTAATAGAAATTGTGTATTATTGTATATCAATGTTTATGGTTGCATATATAATACATTTATGTTATATTATTGGATATTTGTGATATCGTTGTGCATTTCTTTATTAAATCTCCGCTCTCATTTCGTGCCAAAAATAATCTGGATCAGTGGTATCAGAGCAAGCTGCTCTTGATCATTTTTCAGTGCATGTCCCCGATGAGGTCCGAGTATAGAAAGTTGGGTATTGAGCTTGTCTGTCTTGAATACAATATCTCTCTCACGCCCAAGAAACCCTCCATGGCAGACGAAAAGAAAAATGATGAAGCAGACAACCCTATCAACCTATTGCTTGAGCAAGCTCTCACGTGACAGAGGGACGAAATGATGGAGAATTTTTCCCACATCCTCCAACGCCTGCTGATAGAAACAAGAGAATATTCATCAAACAACCACTTTGGAAGAACCTCTCCTTTCAAGGTACATGTTAATTTTGATATTCCCATATTTGAAGGTCAAATAGATGCAGATGCCCTAGACAAATGGTTAAATATGTGAGAAGGATATTTCTATGTTCATAATTTTTTTGATAGGGAAAAGATCACCTTCACACTCCTTAAAGCTCTCCTCCATGTCAAACATTGGTGGGAAACTTACTGGGAGTAAAGTTCCACAAAGGAGTCTGGAATATATGGGGTCGAGCCCATGTGGGAATTTTTTGTGGATGCGGTAAAGGAACAGTATTACCCTGCTGGAAACTATGAGGACCCGTACATGAGATGGACCACACTGCGGAAAGAGAGGGGCCAAGAAGTTCCAGAGTTCACCAATACCTTCCATACCTTGCACACCAAGCTGGGTATCAAAGACTCCGAACGACATGTGGTTCTGAAATACCGTCGGGTTCTACACATTTACATCCAAACTAAAATGGATTTTCTGAACATCTCATCACTCGGTGCTACTTATCGATGTGCTATTAAAATCAAGCAGAAATTTAAGCACCAAAACAAATGGGAGTCTGGGTCTGCAAATCCGCAACAACCAAAGTATGACAAAGACAGCCATAACAAACAGTCTCCTGAAAACCAGTCCAAGCCACAAGAAAAGAAGAGTCACGGGAAGACAAAGAAGGACATCGTAAAATGGTGCGATTTCCACAAAATCCCTTGGCACAACACTGATGAATGTCGCTCAAAACAGTCATTAGTGGACGAGATCAAAGACAAGGAGCTGAACCCTGATTCAAAATTTGATTCTGAAAATACTGGTAAAAGATAGATTATCGACGCAAACCCCACTGCTATTGTCACGACCGCAACAATTCAACTAGAAGAACCAACAGATCCTGAAGAGGGGGAGAGCCTTTTTCATTCACAGATGTGGGTAAAGGGGATCACGTTGCATTTTATTGTTAATACCAGAATCCATAAGAACCTCATCTCAGCAGAGGTCGTCAAATAGTTGGGATTGTCGACAACACCACACCCGCAACCATACAACATAGGGTGGCTTCGCCAAGGATGAAATCTTCATGTCAGCCAACAGTGTCAATTGTCATACAACATCCATCCCTTCAAGGATGAGGTATTATGTGATGTTGCCCCATTGGATGTCTGTGATGTTCTCTTGGGCCAACCATATATGTGGAAGCGCCATGTTGTTTATGAGTCTCGTCCCTGTAGTGTCATTGTTACTTTGGGGGGTCATCTCTACAGAATACCAAAGGTAGTTCCAACTACTGTCCCACCTAAACAGGGCCACAAGGTAGTATCTCATAATACAAAATTCAGCTTCTTCACAATCTGTTCAAAGGGTGAACAAAAGGATACTGCAACCACTACAGCCTCGACCCAAGCACCTTCTATCCAACAGAAGCAGGTCGACAAGATTGCAGCAAAGAGTAAAGATTCCTTCTGCACATAGGCACCTCATATAGCTAGACTGGTTAAAAAGATCCAAGCCTTCCAACCACATGTTTGTGACAACCTTCAACAAGCTAAGTAGCGCAACTTCCCCAACAAGGCAAGCAACTCATCAAGATGCAGATTCAAAAAATGTTTTTTTCCTCTCCCTCGGGCACTCAATGAAATGGATGTCATTTCTTTCTAAGGAGGGAGGAATGATCCAGGTGAATATCGGTGGCCACCCACCTTTTCCAACTGCCTCAAAATAGTTTTCTGGCAATTTTGGTAATTTACTATTTTTGGCAGTTTTTCGGGTTCTGAACTTCCGGAGCCGTTTTGAGGCCCTAAAAGATGTTTTTTGGGCATTGTCCGGTCAAAAATTATCGACATGATATTTAATGCCAACAATTGTAGTCCTCGAATAGATATTTCTAACGATGTATCATATGCGTCAAACGTAGATAGTATGCCAAAGTTACGACCCCAGGAAGTTGATGTACCAACTTACCAAAACGGGGCCCACATGACTTTTGGCGCTTCATCTCCCAGGGTTAGGTTTTTGGATGTCTAGGGTTTTTTACATTTCTGATTATTGTAAAAAGGCCTTCAGAGCCTCATTGTAACCATCTTCTTGTGAATGTGAGTAGCCGTCACATCTCTTCTCAGAGATAAGTTGTCAACATTCTAGCGAGTCTTTCACTCTGTATTTTTACAGTCTCTGTACATTTATTTCATTAATAGAAATTGTGTATTACTATATCTTTGTGTTTATGGTTGCATCTATGATACATTTATTTTATATTATTGGGTATACGTGATATCTCTGTGCATTTCTTTATTACATCTATGCTCTCATTTCGTGCCGAAAATAAGCTGGATCAACTTCCAAGTGGCATCTTTGTATTGGGTCACGAGGATGGTAGGGCCCCATCCCACAACCATTCTTCATGCACGTGTGAATTTTCACGCCAACACGATCCAACGATGGAGGTTTGGGGTACAATCAATGGTTGTAATCACAATCAACAACCCACATTGCATCGTGGCCCCCAAATCCTTACCAATCGTTAACAAAGGGTAGAGGTTTCGTGAAACCTAACTAGGGTTTGGACCTAGGTGAGGTGTCATGCATTGGTGAATTTCATCCCCCTTAACCTAACTGTTGTCCCTCGACCAAGTTTTGGGGAAACGTTGGTCAATTTTGACCCACTTTTGGACTTCGACACGTTGGTCAAAGAAGGAGCGCCCAGATGGAGCTAAGATTGTGGATCTCACCTGATTTTGAGGGTTATGTGGACCCAGTAAGGGGTCCTCTAGGGTTTTGTAACAAGTTTGTGGGATGTCGGCCCATGGGTTTTTCCCATGTTTAGGCCTTATTGTAAGGGTTTGTAAAGTATAAATAAAGAAGAATGTATTGTAGAAGTAGCTAAGTGAAATTAGTTCGAGTTTCTTTGTGTGAAGGAATGAATATGATTGAGTCTATGTGTTCGATTGTGATTTTGTAGAAGGTGCTAAGTGATGTGATAGAGATTGTGGCTTTGTGCATTTGTCCTATTTTTGGAAGACAAAGAAGGAGGTTCTAGGGCTTAGTGCGCAGATCTCATGTCTTGTGTGAAGTTTGACTTTGTGGCTTAATGCACATGAGTGATTGAATGTAAGATCTTGGCAAATAATAAAGAGGCGGAGTGGCTTGTGGACGTAGCCCCATACTAGGGTGAACCACGTATATCCGGTGTCTCATGGGTTGCTTTGTGTTGTGTTATTTATGTTATGAATATGCTTAGTGCTTTGATTATAATGTGTAATAGATAGATATTGTTGGATTACTGAGAGGGGGGGTGAATCAGTAATAGAGCAATTTAATCCCTTTTTAACCATATAATCGAAGTGTTATATCAATGAAGCATTATCATCCAATAACTGTAGAGTAAATAAGCAATGAAAAAATGAAAAATCATACACATACACAGTACACCAGTGTTTTACGTGGAAACCCAAATTGGGAGAAAACCATGGAATGTTTTTTATTAGATGTCTTG
>JZKD02S0189488.1:12526-22632 GCA_000966675.3 Picea glauca | reverse complement strand
CTTGTCGAGGCAAGGGTACTTAGCAATCATGCGCAACACCCTCAAAGAATAATACTTCACACATGTATAGAGTAATCAACATCACATTAAAGGTTAGGTGGCATAGACACTTTCGTGTAATAAATACCGACATAGTCATCGTACAGTCCCAAATATTTAGCACATTTTGAAATAACTCAACGGTAAATGCCAAAATCCATTTTGTAGATTTTGCATGTTTGACAATGGATTATAATTTAAATGTCATATGAATACAAAAGGACAAAAATAGAGTTGACCTTGTACCGGTGGTAAGGTGCAGTCGATGGTGGCCATGAGAAGAAATCGTCCTTCACACTAAATGTCGTTGATGGAGTGATGGGACAACATGTGTAATTATGTCTCGATGGTCCCCAAGTCTTGTACTAATACTATTTGATTTATTAACGGGCTAGCGCATTTATCAACCGATCATCAGATCCTACCAGGGCGGAAATCTTCTCTCACAAGCATTAATACTTTCCTATTCAAATTTGTTGGTACTATTTGTAGTCTAAGTTTAGTCTATTATAGGCACACTGCAACAAGCGTTGCTCGATGACGAGCAGGTGCACATTCGACGAGTCCAACCATGCATTCTCTTCCTTCACCTTGAGACCCAACGATACTGAGGTACTTGGTAATTGCAGCCCCAAATGGCCTTATCGAACAAATCGCAAGCTCGTAACTAAGCTAAGGTCATCAAGGATAGAGAAATATTAGAGTGAGCACCACCCACTAATGTTGGTTTCACGAGATCTTGGACTGAGAAGGTTCAGGACGTTCACTTCATCAACAACAATGTTCAAGACCCGGTTCAGTTCCCAGAGTTGTTCTTTTCCAATCATGCATAGGCGGATAGGAGTGCAGATGGACAAGCACTGGTGCTCACACATCAATGGGCTAAACCACTTCGATAGGATAGCATACTAACATTGGTCAACTACTCTCATTTTGTCCATGGGACAGCGATTATGGCTTGTGTTTGCTTCCTACTTACTTAGTTTTACTGTGGCTACCTCTGGTTAGGAGATAAATACCCAATTGAACTTAAGCTTTGATACCATGTGATTCGTAAATGATAGGCTTATAGTTGGTCTGCGACCAACACAAATTTCTATATTTGGCAGTTTATGTACATCAACTTTAATGTTGAGATGCTATATGCCATCATAAAATAGCTCTGGTTGCTTGCTCTTGGACGGTTCTATTATGCAGTGTTTGAATATGGGATGACAATCGATTGAATTAGTTGTGGGATGACCTCCATAGGTTCACTGGGCTCTAAGTTGGTCCTCAAGGAGCTACAGGCAACCAAGAATCACTCCAAAACTTTACAAGTAGCTCATGGAAACCATGGAAAATATCAATGTCATTTTTTGCCACTTCTAACATTCAAATTCACACATGGAACCAATTTAGAAACTCACTGCAATATTGAAATCGCAAAATAACAGTCCACAAATCTCCAATCTCTTAAATCAACCAACAGTGGAAGATACAGAGCTTTTGGGGATATCCATCAATTGTCTGCCACAAGAAAGCAAGGGTTCGACATGATATACTCCTTTCCAAGATTTTAAGTTTCACGATACATCTTTTAACGACTTGGAAGAGGAAAGTCTAATGGAGAAACACTTATTCAATGAAGAAGAAAAGATTGATAATATTGATTCTCTTCTCTATATTGTTGTTTTTATTTTGATGGGGATTCCATTTAAGATATAGATGGTGATGTTTCTAAACATAAAATCATAGATTTGTGGTCTTCTAGACAGCCAAATATAATCAAAACAAACTTCATGATGCGGGAACAGCCATGTCATCCCACCAATGAGGATTATTTATAGGTATAGGAAGGAGTTTCTCATGGAAAATCAACAATAGAAATTTTTCAGCCATGGAAGTCCCCAACTCATGACTTCTATATTCAAGAAAATCCATCTAGTGATAATAGTTTTAAAGATATAATTTTTTGCAAACATTAGCACACTCAACCTTGGGAATATGGCAGGAATTTTCATCCTCACATATAGATGCATCCAACCATGAGTCAGAGATCTGTACATTTTTTTAGGTCTAAATGGTTCTCATGTTTCATCCATATATATGATCGATAACAAGGACGGGTAGCAATCCTCTTGTAGGATTTTATTGGAGCCAATTCCAGATTCCCTCATCTCATGGTTTGATAAGTAGTAGTGATGTTTTGTCCTATGCTTATGATAAGAAATATGATTACATCATCCCTACGCACCTCTAGATTGAAGAAGATTGCAGCAGTACACAGAAAATTTGGCATGTCTTTATTCTTCTCTCACATGGTCATGATCCTACTTCAAGTTTTGGCCAAAGAAAGGTAAAGGAGTCAACATATGCTAACTTAATCCTTGATGTTTCATCATTTTGGTTTGTGAGCAAGAATAAAGGTAAATCTCAAGATATCATTGAATTTATTAAATCGTTACATTGGATTTATGATTTTACTTAGCATGTCATGTTTATTATGTTGTAGTAGGTTAGACTAAATAACCTCTTTAGCATGAGCATTAGATTAACTTGTGTGTTTCATTTTATCAAGTGTTGCATTTTGTTCTTATTGGAATAAAGAGACGATGCTTACATTGTATAAAACTCTCTAAGGACCAAGTGATAAGGCATTTGTGTCTTTGTGTTCCTTTGCATTTAATATCCATTGGTTGAGATTGTTTCAAATCTACAGGTTTTCTAGATTTTGGAGTTTTCATGCACTCTTGAGATGAGAACATGTCCCTGAGTTGGAGCCAGTTGTTACACCTCAAATTCTCTACACTATACCCTACATTTTTCATGATATGGGACTACTCTGTTGATCCCAAAGTATGATGATTTATTTGTATGTGGCCATGATGGGATTATTGATACACAAATGTTGGTTAGTGGGTTTTCCCAAATTCCCTTAGGTTTTATTACTCCAACCATCCCTTCAAGGTGATAACTCCTTCCATGTTGGGAATTTGTCATGGGTAGATATGCAAGGATTATGAGATAGATCTACTAGGATACATGATTTATGGTGTCTTAACTATTCACTTAATCTTTTTGCTATGTAAAAGTTGATTGTGCTTTGTAAGAGTTGTCACACCCATGGTTTAGCACATCTATTTTACCCCACATGGACCCTCTCAGATAACAATGACAATTGTGATTATATTTAACTCCGATAATAATATCTAAAATTGAGATTACATCAATGAAAAATAATTTTCTTATCCAAATTACAATCTTAAATTGAGATTATAACAAATAAGAACCAAAAATATAATTATAAACATCACAACTTATAAAATTGAATTAAATATATTTATTCAAATCGCAATATCTAAAATTGAATTTTAGATACATTTATTCACATCACAATATCTAAAATTGAATTTTAGAAAATGAGAATAGTGAATAGGCTTTACGAAATTGACAACATCATCAAACCTATACTCCTATGTTCACCAAAATGATCAACGCCCTTACATCTTTATCCATCACTCTTCACTCAAGTATATCCATCACACTCTTCACTCTAGTCTACTTGTTGTGAGGGAACTGTTGTTATATTTATTCAATAAATCACATCATCCTGTGAGTATTGTGATTATATTTATTTTTTGTGTGAGAATTGTGATTATATTTATTTGTTTTGATAGGGAGTATTGTGATTATATTTATTGTTGTGCAAGAATTGTGATTAGATTTATTGTTGTGATAGCATCATCATGTGTGATGAATTGTGATTATAATTATTTGTTGTGAGAATTGTGATTATATTTATTTGTTGTGTGAGAATTGTGATTATATTTATGATTGTGATAGCATCATCCTGTGTGAGAATTGTGATCATATTTATTTGTATTTAGTGTTAGAATTGTTATTATATTTATTATAGCATCATCCTGCATCATCCTGTGTGAGAATTGTGATCATATTTATTTGTATTTGGTGTTAGAATTGTGATCATATTTATTTGTATTTGGTGTTAGAATTGTGATTATATTTATTATAGTATCATCATGTGTGAAAATTTGTGATTATATATTATGTGATGAATTGTATTTGGTGTTAGAATTGCGATTATATTTATTATAGCATCATCCTGTGTGAGAATTGTCACCATATTTATTTGTATTTGGTGTTAGAATTGTGATTATATTTATTATAGCATCATCCTGTGTGAAGAATTGTGATTATATTTATTATGGCATCATCCTTTGTGAAAAATTGTGATTATATTTATTATATTTATTCATGTGATGAATTGTGATTATATTTATTTATTGTGGGATGAACTATAATTATATTTATTGTAGCATCATCCTTTGATAAATTGTGATTATATTTATTTGTTATATGAGAATAAATTGTGATTATATTTATTTGTTATATGAGAATTGTGATTATAATTATTTGTTGTGTGATGAATTGTGATTATATTTATTTGTTGTGTGATGAATTGTGATTATATTTATGCAACTAGCATCATCCTGTGTGATAAATTGTGATTATATTAATGTGATGAATTGTGATTATATTTATTTGTTGTGAAAATTGTTATTATATTTATAGCATCATCTTGTGATAAATTGTAATTATGTAATAAATTGTGATTATATTTATTCATGTGATGAATTGTGATTATATTTATTCATGTGATGAATTGTGATTATATTTATTTATTGTGCAATGAATTGTAATTATGTTTATTATAGCATCATCCTCTGATAAATTGTGATTATATTTATTTGTTCTATGAAAATTGTGATTATATTTATTTGTTCTATGAAAATTGTGATTATATTTATTTGTTGTGTGATGAATTGTGATTATATTTATTTATTGTCTGATGAATTGTGATTATATTTATGCAACTAACATCATCCTCTGTGATAAATTGTGATTATATTTATTTGTTGTGAAAATTGTGATTATATTTATTATATTTATTTGTTGTGTGATGAATTGTGATTATATTTATTTATTGTGTGAGAATTGTGATTATATTTATGATTGTGATAGCATCATCCTGTGTGAGAATTGTGATCATATTTATTTGTATTTGGTGTTAGAATTGTGATTATATTTATTATAGCATCATCCTGTGTGAGAATTGTGATCATATTTATTTGTATTATGTGTTAGAATTGTGATCATATTTATTATAACATCATCCCCTGTGAGAATTGTGATCATATTTATTTGTATTTGGTGTTATAATGTAATTATATTTATTATAGCATCATCCTGTGTGAAAAATTGTGATTATATTTATTCATGTGATGAATTATATTCATTTATTGTGAGATGAATTGTAATTGTATTTATTCTATATTCAGTTTCAATTGTGGTTGTATTTATTCTATATTCAGTTTCAATTGTGATTGTATTTATTCTATATTTATTCCACAAATTTATGCACCCATTGTTTAATTTGAACACCCTGCACCGTCGAGTGCACTTCCGGGAAGAAAGCAAGCAAGGGCTATTCCGGGAAGGCATAGCCAGATATATGAGCACCTAACTGTATGCCGTAAACACTGGAATGGAGATTTGATTACCTATTCCCAGTCGAAGGCTGCTATGCTTCGTCTACTCCGCCACACTACCTACTTCCATGAAGTGCTGTGGGCAACACAGCATGACGTTTTCACTAACACAGTTCGCCCTCGACTGAGGATTGGATTAGGGAAAGCCAGAATGATTTATTTTATATTTATTCCACAATTGACAGCATATTTATTCAACAATTGATAGCATCATCCTGTGTGTGAATTGTGATTGTATTTATTCAACTTGTGTAATGAATTTCAATTGTGATTATATTTATTCAACAGTTTCAATTGGGATTATATTTATTCAACTTGTGTGATGAATTTCAATTGTGATTATATTTATTCAACAGTTTCAATTGGGATTATATTTATTCAACTTGTGTGATGAATTTCAATTGTGATTATATTTATTCAACAGTTTCAATTGGGATTATATTTATTCAACTTGTGTGATGAATTTCAATTGTGATTATATTTATTCAACAGTTTCAATTGTGATTGTATTTATTCTATATTTATTCCAAAATTGACAGCATATTTATTCAGCATATTTATTCAACAATTGATAGCATCATCCTGTGTGTGAATTGGAATTATATTTATTCAATGTGTGATGAATTGTGATTACATTTAATGAATTTCAATTGTGATTATATTTATTCAACAGTTTCAATTGTGATTGTATTTATTCTATATTTATTCCACAGCATATTTATTCAACAATTGATAACATCATCCTGTGTGTGAATTGGGATTATATTTATTCAATGTGTGATGAATTGTGATTATATTTATTCAACAATTTGTGTGATGAATTGTGATTACATTTATTTGTTGCGAAAATTGTGATTATATTTATTCAACAATCAATTGATAGCATCATCCTCATCCTGTGTGGATTGTGATTATATTGTGATTATTCAATTGATATCTATTCTATATTTATTCAACAGTTTCAATTGTGATTATATTTATTCAACAATTGATAGCATCATCCTGTGTGTGAATTGGGATTATATTTGTGATTGTATTTATTCTATATTTATTCAACAATTGATAACATCATCCTGTGTGTGAATTGGGATTATATTTATTCAACTTCATTAAAACTATCAACCACTTCCCTGATCTATCAAAAATTCTGTATCCATCACCACTCTATTTAGTCTTCTTGTTTTGAGAACTGTGATTATATTTATTCAATCTATAGCATCATCCTTGATATAATTATCAACCCCTTCCACTTCCCCAAGTCCTTTTATCATCCTCATTAAAATGATCAACCCCTCCCCGAGTCCTATCTTTATCTATCATCCTCATTAAAATAATCTTCCCCTTCCCTGAGTCCATGTATCTTTATCTATCATCCTCATTAAATTGATCTTCCCGAGTCAATGTATATTTATCTATCACAAATATTTTGTGAATAGCTCTTTCTTCTGCCTCGAGATTAACGACGAGGCATATAACTTATACAGGAGGTATATCTTATACAGTATTAGGCATGTCTTATACAGCAATGAAAATGTCACTCCACGTCCAGAATGACTTTTTGCTGCACTGGATATGGATATCTTATCGCCAACTCAGGACAGTCCAGCCTACAAGAATCAACATCAAAAATGATCTACAAGGTGCTGGGTGGTGAGGTTAAAAAGCTTGGAAATATTGTAATATTGTCTTGTAATATTATAATAATAAAAAGATGTAAAGGTGTATTGCTAAATTTAAAGAGGTATCACATTAATACAGACATCGTATCTTGCTAAATTTAAAATCTTAAAAGTTTCAGATTAATACAGACATCGTATCTTGCTAAAATTAAAATATTAAAAGTTTCAGATTAATACAGATCATATCTAGCTAATTTTTAAAATAATGAAAATATCGACTCACATTATAGAAACCTCAAATCTTCCCATTTCCCAAAATATTACTCACATATTATAACCCTCAAAATATTAACCATTCAGATTATACCCCTAAAAATATTAACCATTTCACATTACAGAAACATTAATCTTACTGATTCTTGAAATAATAAGCTTTCCACATTTAACCATTCACGTTATAAAAACCTCGATTCGTACTAACTCTTAAAACATATGACATTCCACGTTTAACCATTTCACTTTATCTCAGAATATTTTTAAATTGAGTTACTATTGTTTAAAACAACGTAACCATTTCACATTATTGAAACCTCTATTATAGAAACGCGAACATAAAATATCAACCATTTCACAATATCTAGTATTTTTAGTTATAAAAATACTAGATTCGTACTAATTCTTAAAACATAAGGCATTCCACACTTAACCATTTCACTTTATCTTGGAATATTTTTAAATAGAGTTACTATTGTTTAAAAAAAGGTAACCATTTCACATTATAGAAACGCGAACATAAAATATCAACCATTTCACAACATCTAGCATTTTTAGTTACACCCTTTATATGTGAACATAGAACCTCAAAAATTACTAATACTAAAAATATATATCATGTCACAATACTTTTACAAATATATACAACTTAAGATCATCACAATTCAAAGAAATACAATATTTCACATTTCACGATATTTTTCAAAAATCAAAAAGATACATAAACGCTCTAAAACAACCAAAAAAACCATTTCACAAAACTTTTACAAAAATCGGACATTTGCAAACTAGAGATTGAAAAACATAAACCTAGTGTACATATAAAGCCCAAAAACAGTATAATCTTGGGGTGTACATATAGAGCGTCAGATACGCAACAATATGAAATTGAATGGAAAAATAATCACATCGCAAAGAATTCGATAGAAAAAATTCACGTTTTATTGTCAGAGAAAATGTAATTTTAATTCACAATAACAACGCTAATCTTCTTTAGAAATGCATATACTTAAACCATTTCACATTATGCTTTCTTTAAAGATCCGTCATATTATGCAAAGAACCACAAGCATGCTTCAGTGATCGAAATCTCCAAAAATAGAACGTTAAAAAAAAAATTAGTTCTAGCAACGGTTTTTTGATATACATGAATCGAAATAACAAGTTGTACATCTCCAATTACCAAAGACTTTAGCATTAGTGACTATTTTGTTGGGACACCGACTTGTTGGTAGTGCAAATATATCAAATGGAACAATACCAATATTCTTATGACTACTTGCTAGTCAATAGCTTCGTGGAATGAGTAGGTTGACACTATATTCTTGTAAGAGGAATTCTGGGATTCAGAATTACAAGGTTATTAACCTCAAGGCATATTTGGAAAGCTACAAAAACTCAAAAGGTCGTTGAATTTTGGTTCTTTGTAAAGAATATTTGTTTGGTCAACTTCTCTATTGTTAATCGAGGATGAAACAAACTCGTAAGAATAAACAAGATTCAAGAATAATCATGCTTTTTATGTAGTGATAGCAATTTTGATAATAATAAAAAACCAACTTAATACAGGAATTGAAATTAGTTGACGACTTGGAGGCACAACTACGCAACTAAGCAAATAAAATATTCGATAACAAAAGATAGAAAAAGACATTTAGATATAAAAATAAAAATAAAAATAAAAATAAAAAACTATTTTAGTGGATACTCGTCTTCTTTTGGAGAATAGAAAATGCAAAGACTTTTAATAAATACAAAAGTCAGAAGTATACAGCTTCGGCTAACCATGTCTAGCATGCAGATGGAGCTAACCATATAAACCATGCGGATTCTCTACATGGAACGTTGATGCGAGTGTCCAGGCGTAATGCCTGTGATATCAAAGTTCCAGGTAGAAGATCGGAATGGTGGACAGTCCACCATTCAGATTCTCTACACGGAACGTTGATGCGTGTCCAGATATCAAAGTTCCAGGTAGAAGATCGGAATGGTGGACAGCTCGCACTCGGCAAAATACAACTTTATTATACAAATGCAAACGAGCTTCGAAAACACTTACAAACAAATGCATAAAATACAAAATGAAAACCTAGAAAACATCTACAAAGAAATGCATAAAATAATTTTAGTTAATCCAGATCTCTTACTATATTGAAATCCTAATACAAGTAAATAAACATATTTTAGAATTACCTGATCATGGAAGTACTATTGTCGTCTGTTCAAAAAGCAAATGAACAAATGGCCCAATCTGTCAATATATACATTGTAAAGACCATTAACTAAACCAGATAAAGCAGAAACCCTACATATGATGCATTTATCAACTAATTCAATGCATGTAMYTAATTATATTACACGAATAACAGTTTATAAAAAACACAAGAGTTACTGGATAATTGGGCATATAAGATATCTCAGTCCAGGGCACCCGAACATGAATACCGGATGTAAGAATATAAAACAGGACAACGCTAAGAGATGACAAGGCTATATTGACACAAAGTAGAATCAGAGACAAAGGAAACATCGCAAAGTTTCTGGGCAAACTTGACATGGAATTAAGAAAACGTTGCCAAGATGTGCACGGCCACCGGATAATTGATCATATAAGATATCTCAG
>JZKD02S0189477.1:10190-22632 GCA_000966675.3 Picea glauca | reverse complement strand
TTGGTTTCCTTCTTGTTGGACACACTCATGATCATATTGATCAAATGTTCAGTCGTTTTTTAGTAACATTGAAGAGGAAAAATGTTGGAAGCCTACCATCATTGATTGAATGTATTAATAAAACATACATTCCAGAGCATGTTTTTCATATATTCGAATAAACTGTTGACATGCGAAGATTTATTCAGGGATTGCATTGTGAAGAAAAATGTATTGAGAAGCTTAATGACATTAGCTTCCAACATAAATTTTGTTTCAAAAACATTGATGGGAAAACACTTCTACGGGAAAAGAAATATTCAACTACTACAGAATGGGGGCCTTCGTCAGGTTTAGCATTTTTGAAGTTCATTCCAAATCATCTAATATTTGCATCAAAGTTATTGTTTTTACAATCAGTTTCTGAAATCCATAATGCGTAGAGGTGTAATAGAGATGTAGATTATTTTGAATGCCTGGAAGAAATTAAAAAAGTCCATTAAAGATACATATGATTACTTTGATGTTGTTGATTCTGTTTGGTGGGAGTATTTTTTCAATATTCAAAGTGACATGATTTCAAGCTCAACAAATGAAGATACATTTTTGAAGACTCCATTTCATTTGCCACAAAATATGTCAAATGAATCCAGAGAAAGAAACATTGTTGAACAACAAGAATATCAAGATGTTATTGAGTTTACACAAGTAGAGGAAAGATAAATGTATATTGGTTTGCGAAGATCATGTGCACAACATGAAGCCATGGAAGACCTTTACATGGGTTCAATACAAGATATTAAGGAGGGTAGCATGAATGTAATCTTCGCGACTGAAGATCAACATGGTTATCCATTATGGATTGCAAAGGCTATAAAGATTGAGAAATAAAATGAAGATGTTATTGCAATTGAAGTGCATTGGTATGCAACATGTACACACCCATTCAATGGTATGCACAATCTAGAGATGGTGGTTGAGAAACATGTCAATATAAATAGAAAAAGAAAGGGTCAAAATACAACTCATTGTTCCATTGACCTATTAAAATTAGACGATGTTGACATGCTTATTTATGAATTCAATTTAACAAAGAGAGGAACTCTTCACTCCAAGACAACAAAGGTTATCAAGAGGTTGTTTCCACACGAAATAAATGAAATATGGGAGTTTGCTAAAACTAGTCGTATATCTAAAAGGATTTTGACATCTGAAATGTTGGGTATGCATGTAGACTCAGATGGTGCATTCATCAACAATAGAGAAGAGTATGGATCATATATATCTTCATCCAATCATTCATTTGAAGACAATGTAGAATTTGATGGTATTTTGGAATCTGTAAGTCAATCTAAATAAGTGTATGAAACATTTTATGTATTTTTTATTCATATGATGTTTGTATGGTAACTAGAAATGAGCATTGAACTTACATATGATCTTACATGAAGTTATGAATCATTTTTATGTTTTATGAATTATATATTTTGATTATGGAGAATATAATAAAATTTCTTAGCTCATATGTTTTGAATATGGAAAATATAACAATACTTTTAAGAAATAATTTATGTTTCATTCAATGTATCTTGTATTTAATTTTTTTAATTTAAAGGAAAAAATATTAAAAAGTGATGTTGAATTTTTAAAGTATAGTGTGATATTTTCAAGGCATTATGTATTACCTTGTTCTTGGAGCAATAATGTAAGATTTAAAAAGTAAGCATTTAACGATTAATTTTATGATTTTGTTTACAGTAATGATGAGTTTTTTTACCACTTTATAAAAACGTGTCATTTTAATACCCCCATTTTAGAATGGGTTCTACTAGGAGTAGTACTTTTCAATTTGATGGTTGATTTTGAGGTTTTGGTTTTAATGGTATCAACTTCTAAAAATATGATTTCAAATTATCTAAACTTTTAACATTTTGAAAAAAAAAAATTGTAACATCATTTTTTTTATTTAGGTGTTGATTTTAAGGTTTTTTTGAGCTAATGTCCGAGTTTTGAAGGCCATATTTGAAAAATGTTGTAATTTTGACCCTATTTAAAAAAATGGTGCTATTGTAGCACCACATTTTGATTTGGGGGTTGATTTTCATGTTTTTTTATGCAAAAAATATGGGTTTTTTGGGGCAGAGTTCTCGTTTTGAGGTCATAGTTCTTGTTAATTCAGTAACTTTGTTTAATACAATTTATTTATTTTTCATAATTAATTTACTTGCACATGCAGAATTAATTATATATTAATTAATATTGTGTACATAATTGTGCACCAACAAATAGCATCTAACGCAACTAGATGAAATGTTAACATAACAAATAATTTGTCTGTGATTGTTTTCCCAAATTTAATCTCAATACACTTTGGTAGCCCTTATTTGATGTCCAATTCCATAATAATTTATTCTACAATCCTATAAGAACTATGTTTGTAGGACCCATCATTGTTAATTATCTTTCCCAAACAGTCCCCTATATCCCTTAGAGTCTTATTAGACTAGATTTCTAGTGGGAGACTTGGTAACATCACCCAAATTGGATGCTTGGTAGAATCTTCCAATATTGGATCAAAACAAATAAACCATTTCTTCTATGATAGAAATGTTGGTCCCCATTACTAGCAACTTCTAGCCAAAATTTTATCTATATCTACTTCAAATTTGAATAAAAACCCTAACCATCCTCTTGGAATCAAATAAAATTTTGATGCATACCATAGGACTAGATCCCAAAATTTTTGAAGCTAATAATTAAGAGTTCTCTCCAACATCTACCTCCTATAAAATATACCCATCAAGGATTCCCCTTCGAATTCCATTACTTTTTCTAGGAATATAACCTCCTATACTACAAATTTCACCAAAATTTATGATTTCTTCACAGACCTCCAACTCTTCTTCACTAAATTTACTTTAAGATTTCCCAAATCATAATCACCTAATGATTGCCCATTTCTACTCAAATATTTTATATCCAATCTGCTCCCCCAAACGCTATTCCCTGTTGGACATATTGTCATTGATGAGTTGTCATTGATGTCAACATTCCATGTCATTGTGATGTGATGATAAGTTGTTATGATGAATTTCCATTGATGTCAACAATATGAAAGTATGCAATGTTTTTTTTTGTTTGTTAATTTGTGCGGGACCTGTTGGCTATGCGATTAACCTGTGGCTTGAGAAACCGCGACTTAGGGGCATCTAAGCCATCAAAATCACCCGGGGATCGCACCCGACCTAAGCCACACCAACCCTTAACATGGTTGGATTTTTTGTCCCCGCGGGTTTCGAACCGGTGACTTTTACATCACGGAGTGGCTTAACAACACACTTCGTCACCGACTGTCCTACACCTCGGGGACATGAAAGTATGCAATGTTTATGTCAAATAAGTATATGCAAAAATTATGTCAAACAGTTAGCAGAGAATGAAAATGTTAAACAATATGCAGAGATTCAACCTCATAAGGAAGGACATTAATCAAAGCTTAGAAGGGAGAGCACATTACAGAAATGCCATCAGGATCGAAATCCCCACAGGAAAACTCCAAAAGATTCAAGGAAGAATCTTGTTCATTGAGATAATTTTCAGGAGTAATCGGGCAGAAGACATAATGTGAGGTGCAAAGGAATCTACCTAAATCTCAGGAGAGGCAGCGTATTATATTGCATGATATCAGAGCATGCACAGATCCTTGGTTCAGTTGGAAACCAAGTATAAACCCAAAATATCAAAATAGATGAAGTACATGAGTCGTCCATTATCATTTTAGGAGTTATATTGGTCGTTAGATCAAGGAGAGAATTCACACAATCCTGCCAGTTGTTAAATCCAGGAGAGAAGTCATGAAATCCTGCCAATCATTAAGATCATGTTAACTTACTCGAGGTTTAATAGGGGAATCTCATTTTTGGGAGAATTGAGAAGTGAGGAAAAAGAAAATAACGCGAAGTCCTGAAGACCAAAATGAAAGGATTCATGAGATCCTAAAATAGTTGAAACCTCGAAAATTGTTGGATCGTATTAAGGATTTCACGACAAAGATGGATCATTAGATGTTGTCAATATGCTCGAGATTTAATCAACAAATCTTACTTCGAGAGAGTTGGATCCGAGAACTACTAATTAGGTCTTGTAATAGAGAGTTGGGTCTCTCATAATTGTTTGAAGATGAAGATATTAAAAGATTGATCTTATGTAATCATTCAAGTTAAATAAATAAGTAACATACTTATTGTTTTATATATTGGTTGAGAAATTGAAATAAATATATGTTGTTCAATTAATTTATGAAAAGTGGAAAATTGTCCAAAGTTTTGTGACACTAATTCACTCCCCCCCTCTCAATGTCATGTGTCCATTTCAACAATTTGTATCAGAGTGGGTGCCTTTTGCTCAATTTAAACACTGGAAGGTAGATTCTGAAGAAATGGGTGGACAAATGGCTGAGTCCACAAATGAAGCCCCTTATTTGATGGAACAGATTATTCATCGTGGAGGGAAAATATTAAAATATATGTGAAATCAAGAGGATCTAGAGTTTGGGATTTAGTAGTAAGTAAGCCTTGGCACTTAACTACTTCAAAGAGAAAAACCAAAACTACAAAGGAAGCAAGGAGAAACAATTCATTAGCCTTAAAAGAAATCCAGGATGAATTGTCAGACCAGGTCAAAGAAAAGACGAGGCACTACAAATCTACTATAGAACTATGGCTCCACCTAGAAAATTGTTATCAGAATGAAGCACAAGAAGAAGAGAAATATTATCAAAGTAAGGAACAAGACTCAGATAAAGAGGATTCTTGTCAGAATAAAGAACAAAACTCAGAAGAAGAGAATTATTATCAAAATAAGGAACAAGATAAAGAAAAGGAGAATTCCAATCAGATTGAAGAACATAATACAAAGAAATAGATTTCTAATCAGAATGAAATGCAGGATTTGATGAAAACCTCAGTCAAAAATGAATAAGACAACCTTATCAAGGAATTGCATCATACCTCAGTAATCACGAAAAAAAAATTACGTAATCTTAAGACTGATGTTACAGTTGCAATAGACGAGATTCGTATGGAACTAGGAAATTATATACATATTAAAGTTCTTGTGGAGGCTCTTGAAAATCATGAGTACACAACTATGTGCACTATAGAAGAGTTGAAGAAACTTCAACAACAAGATATTTTTCTAGTTCAACAGTTAGATCAAACTAGACATGAAGAGTTTGAACAAAGAGTTCAACTAGAAGAAAAAGGAAAAGAGATCATAAGATTGAAGATTGAAGTTGATCATCTGATAAAGGAAATAGAAGAATTGAAAAAACATGATTAAAAAAGAAAAGAAGTACTAAAAGAAACAAAAGAATTAGTAACAGTCTAAAGACTCAACTTGAGGAAACTAAAGAAAGTGAAGAAGACCTAAAGATCCAGTTATCTAGGAAAGCAAATTCTTACCACATGTTGGAATTGGAAATCATCAACTTCAAAAAAATAAATGAAAGTACTAATGCATATCTAATGACTCAAATTGAAGAGGCTCAGGAAAAAAAAAAATACCAGAAGATCCATTTAACAAAAAAAGGAAGAATCATGCCAAATGTTGGAATTAGAGGCCATCAACCTCAAAAAAATTCAACTAGAATACGAGGAAGAAATCAAAATATTGAAAACTAAAGTTTTTGATCTAACAAAAGATATGGAATAATTTAGGACATATGAAAAAAATATTAAATGCAAAGAAATATTGGATGAGACACAAGAAATAGTCATCAATCTAAAGACTTAACTTGAACATGCTAAGGAAGTGGAAGAAGCCCTAAAGATTCAGTTGACTAAAAAGGAAGAGACATGTCACAAGTTGAAATTAGAAATGATCAACATTAAGAAGATAAATGAATAAAATAATGCAAATCTAAATATTCAACTCAAGGAGGTGAAGAAAAATGAAGAAGCCTAGAGGATGCAATCATCCAAAAGGGAAGAATTATGTCACATGCTGAAATTAGAAATAGTCAATCTCAAAAAGATGAATGAAAAGACAATTACGATTGTCAATTTCCAGAATAGCTTAGTTATCCTAGATAAGATTTGGAACAGTCAAAGATCAGTTGATGAAAAAACTAGTCTTGGATACAATAAGAAAGAAGACAGTGACAAGTGGAGCACCATTTACAAACAGGGGAAATAATGAACCTTCTCAAAAGGAAATAGTGCAATCACAAAACAATTACATGCCATGAACTTTGTTAAGGAAGGAATATATAGAAGTAAAAATGAAGAAGAAAATCAAAAGACAGATCTCTCAAGCCAAAATAGATTCAAGAATGGAAACACCTTCAATGGCTATTTCTTTTCTTGTCATAACTTTGGCCATAAAGAAATGGACTGCAAGAAAATAGAGAAAGGATATACAAGAAAATCCAAAAACTCAATTAGATGTTGGAGATACAATTTTGTTGGGCACACAACAAAATTTTGTCATACAATGAGATGTTACAACTGTGATAGGTTTGGGAACAAATCCCAAAGCTGTAGGAGTTCAAAAGGTCAATCCTTAAATAAGTCATTCAAGTTAGTGAGAAAACCTAATAAAATTTGGAAGAAGAAAGGAGATGACAAATCTCCAAAAACACAATTAGAAAGAGAAGGTCCAAAAAGCAGAATATCTCATAGAGAGATATGGAGAAGAAAATCTGAAGGAGAAAGCAAGAAAAATGATATTACACCTGAAAATGAAAAAATTAATAATAAGAAAATGATGGGTGAAGGTCCTAATCAAGAATGTGAAATTCAATATGAAATAGATCAAGCTCAAAAAGGGAAGTACCTATAGAAGAATATGGGACAAATTCAAATTTTGATGATGTCATAATTCGTTAGCGAAAGAAAGAAAATAAAAAAGGAAGTTTAAATTGGGTTCTACAAAATCAAAGGATAATGCCAAGAGTTTTAAAAAAAAATAACGTATGGAAAATATTGACTATCTAAAGATTAGTGGTAAAAAGAAAAATCATTGGTAGGGTTAGTTGTAGAATACAAGACGGAGAAAATGGAAAAAGAGGAGCATCACCTTAGGGGGAGTATGACCTTAGAAGGAGCAAGAAAAGATCATTTTGGTCACTTTTGTAAAAATGGGAGAAGAGAAAAAGTAGCAGAAAAGTTCAAGGGGTATCATTCAACAATTGATAACAAAATTGGCATTAAATAAATTGGTATCAATCCTCAATTGATATTCCTGTGAAATATCAAATAAGAATAAGAAGAAGATCAGTAAGATTCATACTCTTGTTCTATTTGACAAAGGAAAGTTAGTAAAATCTCAGGAGGAGTATGTTGGTTATCAAATAAGAAAGTAATTAAATTAAGGTTTGAAAGACTTGATCACTACAAATGGGTATCACTACAAGTTGGTATCAAGAAGACTACTTATTTGAACACAAATATCCCAATGTACTGAGATAAACAATTAGTAAATTTACAGGGGAAGAGACCTTGTCAAGAAGAGCTACCCTTTCAAAAACAAAGGGGGAGAGTAGTCAGAGGCAGAGAGAGCAGGTTGGCAGGGGGAGTCATTCGGTTATGGTAGGAAGAGCATGATTGCAGGGGGATTTAACCAAGTTCATATTTTGGTCAGCATCATGCAGACAGACATAGGTTGATCATAAGGGGAGAAACCCTTTTCCATTGATGTCAAAGGGGGAGAGTAACTTCAGAGGAACATAAGCATCATCACAAGGGGAGTTCTTGTATGAAGTTGGTATGTTGCCATCAAGGAAAAATGGGGATATTGTTGGACATATTGTCATTGATGAGTTTTCATTGATGTCAACAGTCGATGTCATTGTGATGTGATAATAAGTTGTTATGATGAATTTTCATTGATGTCAACAGTATGACAATATGCAGAGTTTATGTCAAATAAGTATATGCAGAAATTATGTCAAACACTTAGCAGAGAATTAAAATGTCAAAAAATATGTAGATATTCAAGCTCAGAAGGAAGGACATTAATCAAAGCTCAAAAGGGAGAGTGCATTGCAGAAATTCCATTAGGATTGAAATCCCCACAAGAAAAATCCAAAAGATTCAAGGAAGAATCATGTTCATTGAGATAGTTTTCAGGAGTAGTCACGCAGAAGACATAACACGAGGTGCTGAGGAATCTACCTAAAGCTCAAGAGAGGCAGCGCATTAGATTGCATGAGATCAGAGCATGCAGAGATCCTTGGTTCAGTTGGAAACCAAGTATAAACCCAAAAGCTCAAAAGAGATGACGCACAAGAGTCGTCCATTATCATTTTGGGAGTTAGATTTGTCGTTAGATCAAGGAGAGAAGTCACGAAATCCCACCAGATGTTAGATCAAGGAGAGAAGTCATGAAATTCTACCAGTCGTTAAGATCGTGTTAACTTACTTGAAGTTTAATTGGGAATCTCATTTTCAGGAGAATTGAAAAGTGAGGGAAAAGAAAACAACTCGAAGTCCCGAAGGCCGAAATGAAAGGATTCACGAGATCCTTAAATAGCTGAAACCCCGACAGTCGTTGGATCGTATTAAGCGTTTCGCGAGAAACATGGATCGTTAGATGACGTCAAGATGCTCGAGGTTTAATTGGCGAATCTTACTTCGAGAGATTTGGGAAATGGGAGCGTATAACCCAAAGTCCCGAATGTCGAAATAAATCTAGACCATTGATCCTAAACTGATCACAGTCATTGGATCAAGGATTCACGAGATTCCGAAACAGTTGAAATCCCAAAAACCATTGGATCATGTTAGGATGTTCACTTCAAAGGATGATCATTAGATGAAGTCGAGATGCTTGAAGTTTAGTCAATGAATCTCACTTCGGGAGATTTGGGAGATGGGAGAGTATAACCCAAAGTGCTGAAGGCCGAAATGAATTGATCACAATCGTTGGATCAAGAATTCAAATGAACCTACGACCATTAGATGTAGGAGGAGGACATGTGCCACATCAGAAGATCCACGTCAACATACCACATCAGAAAGGACACGTGGTGCAATGAGATGGTGACAAGTGTCTTGGTCTAGTTGGAAATTTAGGTTATGTAAGTCACGAATCTAGGTGACACGTGGAAGACACTAGACCAGTGCCAAGTCAGCAGTGACGTCGGCAAGTTACGTCACTCCGGGAGTTTGTCCTTCTGGGGAAACCAACAACTACTCGAAGCGCCAAAGGTCGAAGTCAATGTAAATCGTTGATCTAAGATCCTCCGAACTCTCACATGACAATTAGATCGAACTGCAAGTGGAAAGATGACGTAAACACTCCCATGTTGACCACTTCGGGGCTGACCAAATCCGGTGGAAATTGGAACAATAATTACTCGGACCTCCGAACCCTCGAAGTCCCGGAGTCCCGAAGTAAATAATGACCGTCCATCTCAACCTTTGATTAAGTCATAGTATTTGGATTAAGTAGTGGAAGGATAGAGTAAGAGTGAATCACAAAGTAACGCTAATCATTGATCTAATTTGGGAGCATTCTCGACCGTTGATCAAGTACAGTGGAAATATAGAGTAAAGCGTAAATCATGAAGTAACGCTAATCGTTGATCTACTTCAGGAGCGTTCTCAATTGTTGATCAAGCATAGTGGAAGGATAGAATAATGATAGGTGTTAACTGACAACAAGCGGTCACCACCGCTTTATGACTTATTCGGTAGGTTATCACTCCAGAGGAATTGGACTACTCAGAGTTCTAGTAACCCGAAGTCTCGGAGTACCGAAGCTCCGAAATAACATATAGACCATTGAAATTTATGACACACCTCAACTCAATATTAACACTTCGGTGAAATTTTAGTTCGAGAGAATTGGAAGTTTAAACCCCCGAAGCCACGAAGTACTGGAGGAAACGACAACTGTCCATCTCATCGTCAAATCAAAACATGACTGTTGATCTTGATAAGTGATCAAGCACTCGCTTGGCCTAGTGCTTGGTCACCACCTGTGGTCGTATGGAATAGAGAAATAAGGGTGAAAGAAGAGGCAACGCTTAAATTAATAAGCTCGTGGTTTTACATAGATGGTCACATGTAAATGGTTTGAAGGAAGCGCCTCATATAGATTTCATTCTGTAAAACAACTTAAGGTCTATAGAATAATTCAACAGAGAATTAAACACCAGAACAATACAGAGAATCAGTAAAAGACCGAATATGATATGTTGGTGAACTAAGACTGTAACAGAAGCATGAGAATGATATATTGAGTCGATCCATGTCTGTGATCAACTCATAAAGAAAAAATTTGAAATCAAGATTAGTTAAGTTAAATGAAGAGGTGTAATGTTTCAAACAAAGGGACATAATATTTCAAACTCATACCTATTGGGAGATTATATGCACAAAGAAGTATGGTGAACAAAAAAGGTAGTTGAATTTGTTGAAATATATATATATTTATATATAATGGATTGAATGAAGGTTCATTCTATCAGGTTGGTGCATGTTTACAAGTTGGGTCTTGTATGAGGATTGAATTCCTCACATCTCAATTGGATCCGAGATCAACAAGTTAGGACTTGTTATGAGGGTTGGATTCCTCATTTCTCAGTTGGATTTGAGAACTACAAGCTGGGTCTTATAACAGAGAGATGGGTCTCTCATAATTGTTTGAAGATGAATATATTCAAAGATTGATCTTATGTATTCATTCAAGTTAAATAAATAAGTAAAATATTTATTCTTTTATATATTGGTTGAGAAATTGAAATAAATATATGTTGTTCAATTAATTTATGAAAAGTGGAAAATTGTCCAAAGTTTTGTGACATTGATTCACCCTCCCCCCCTCTCAGTGTCAAGTGTCCATTTCAACAATCCCTTGACTCTTCCTATGGGCTTATGCATCTTGTTGAATCCTTAGTGTTTATAAAAGAATCCCTTTTATCAACCCTAACTTGTTCTATCTCAAAGGTTATGCCTAGAACACCTTTTGACAAAGGATAGTGATGGAAATCAATAAATCTTACCATCTCATAATTTCTTCCCTTAGCACTAAGGTCCACATCCTTATATAGTTCTCTATTCACTGTACTTCCCTCATCAATGATGTTTTTAGAGCCATGAGTAGCAACTTTTATTCCTTTTGCATCTCTTTTTTAGTACAAGTCTTCTCCCTAGGGCTAATCATCTTCATGGATTCATTTTTTTCTCCTTGATGATAGATAGGGGTGACCTAAGGATACACAATTCTCCTTCATGCAAATCTATGGTATAATCCAGCAATGTCTCCCCCATCGACTCCATCCCTCCTCTAACACAATTTATTTATTTCAAGATGTTTCAAATTGTTTCAAAATATTGTTGATCATAAAAGCATCATTTTTCTTTTCTTTAGAAGAGAATTTTAGGGAATCCATAACCAATAAATGTTTCATAGTGGTTCACTCATTGAACCTATGACATAGCACATGTGTTCATGGAACATTACAAAATGCTCCTAATTTCACTAAATATTAAAGAATACCTCAAAAAAATATTTTGTGGAATCCACCTCCCAACATTGCATGTTTCCATTTTTTAAAAACTATTTTCAATAGATATCCATTTTTTGTAACATTTTTAATCCTCCTTTTATTTCTATCCATATTATGGTGACAAAACACGACTCTTATAAGCCATGGATGAGGATTATGCAAACTAATGAACTACCTTTTTCTTCCTTATTTTAATTTAACCTAATTCACCTCCCTGATACCTAATTCTACATCCACCCACCCACCCAACCAACCAAAAATATTTGTATGTTGTTAATATATTAAAAATACCCCTTACCCTTATATACTAGGAAATATATTACCTAATTAATAAACCCATATTATATTTACAACAACGTTAATTGCAAACATAATATTTTTAAATATGTAAGACGATGCAAATTATAATGTACTAATAAATCAAATTACCTTAATGTTAGGATTGTATACACCCTTGCCAATATGTAGTGGCCTTAGGAGAGATCTCAATGTATTTTATAAAAAGATTTTTTGAAAATTTCCAATGAAATAATTACATGTTTGTAACAATAGAGAAGTTTAATAATAGGCATGTCTAGATTCCCTGCAACGAAACCATATCAGAGATGTCAATGTATTTTATAAGAAGATTTAAAAAAAAATTAATAATAATAATTACATGTTTGTCACAATAGAGAAGTTCAATAATACACATGTCTAGATTCCCTGTAACCAAACCAAATGAGAAACAATGCATAAAGGTAAAAACCCATATGTGGGATCATTTCAGCTAGATCGGGATACTCAACTATTGAGCAGTTTTTGGAAATACATCATGGAATCAAATAAACACGATGATGTTGCAAAGATCAAAAGCCTTCCATCCATAACATAGTGGACAAATCAAAGTAGTGAATAAGAATATGATGCATTTATTGTGAGGATATAACAAAAATATCCTAAAACTTG
>JZKD02S0189477.1:0-10180 GCA_000966675.3 Picea glauca | reverse complement strand
GAAAACTCCTCACAACAGTTTTCAAACAAACAATCAGCTGGATAGTAGTCTTTACAAAATGAATTGAAAGCTGTACGAAAACCTGTTAAAGAGCAGATGCTTGCAGCGGGAAGAGACTGACACCATTCAAGAGCATCTCCCTTCAATGAATACATGAAGAGCTTAATCTGGGCATCTTCATGCATGATATTAAGTCGATGAATAACCTCATGAAAGTCCAGTAAATGCTCAGCTGGCACCTCCCAACTCTTTGCATGAAATTCAGGGAGGCAATTTTCCCATATGTCTCTATCAGGAAGTGCATTAGGAAAACCAACTACCTGAGAAAAGTCACAGAAAGAAAACCTTTGAGCCAGAATTTTCTCCATATCGAACCAGTGGAGTCGCCAATCGATCCTCGAATCATGGAGTCGCCAGGTGAAAGATGTGCAGCTTCAAATGTGCCTAGTCCTTGTTCACCATCAAAGGCCAAATCTTAACGTTGTCGTTACCCCAGGAAGCTTCTCAGGATGAACAAGCAGCCACTGAAACCTTCTCGAGAAAGCTCCTCTGGGTTATCTTTCAGGTGTGCTAACAGTAGCCACAGCTGAAACAATGAAGTGGAAACAATGGAGTCACCACAGTGGAGTCTCCAGGTGCACAGTAACAATCTTGAAGGGCTCTTATGTCTGACACACCTTCAGAATCAGAGGCTCAATGTCGTTCTGCCCGGGGAAAATATTCAACTTCGTCCCCGGAAACGGCGCTAGAAATGTTGGCGACAGAAGTCACTCCTGGATTGCAGCAGGAGCAGAGCCCAACGCCCATCAGTTTTATGTCACAATAGTTTTAATGGGTGATCAAATGGGTAGAGACTCGGGAAGATATCACTCAAACTCAGGGACTGGGTCCGGCATGTGAGAAACAATGGAGGTCTTGATCTAACTTCAGTCGACAGGTTGATTAAAAGATGAGTAGGTGGAAGAATTGGTAAGAAGAGTGAGCAAACTACCTCGGGCAACAGGCTTTTCAGCAGTTTGCAGAAGAAAGACTCCGAATGAAAGATCCTCTTGGTTCAGGGTCTCAAGAAACTGAAAGGGGGACTCGACTGGATTCTCCAATTCCAAGTCGCTCAGCGCTAAGAAAATCACAAGGACCGATTAGAAACAATGCAACTGTTAAAATGATCCAATCTACATCATCCTATAACAGTTACAACTCTACTGGATTCTCCAATTCCGAGCTGCTCTAACACAGTGTAAACAAAGACGTGAAAGAAACTAACATCCATAAGGCAAGAAGTCTCAAGAGTCCATGCATAACCAGAATAACAGTGCTTCATTAAAGATTTACAACCGAGAGCCTTGCTCAACCATCGATCCTTTCAAAAATGGCGAAAATGCCTACATATACTTAAAACAAAACATAGCAGTGAAAACGAGACACTGCAATTAAAACATTGCATCTGCATGTCTTCTGAAAGTCTGCACATGCAGACTCTGGACGATCGTGCGCCTATGACAGATGCCATTAGATTTTAGATTTTCCTTCTATAGGTGAGTCGACGTCAATTAGTCCTTTGCTGGACCTTCCTCTTTATGGTGGAGATGACGCTCAACCACCAACAACAACCGCCATAACTACATTCTTGGGACTAGGGACGTCCTCGGTCAACTTTGGCTTCTGGGACGTGGAGGTCTCCTAATGGTGCCCCCTGGATCAGCCAAACGGTAGGTGGAAAACATGTGGCAACAGGGAGGACGATACCAAAGGTGACACATAAGGCAAGGGGCCCCACAATAATATCACATCATTCTGGACCCCCCCCTTTAAGTCTAATGTGCCCAAGTTTCATCGATGGATGGACGACTGAGATGACTACGGTGCTTTCACTATGAAAATCCCGAAAGGCCCCACCTGTGGCTCAACTATTGCGCCGTGTGTCCTTCAGATGGACGGTCCCGATTCTTTCGAGATTTCTGGCACCGGGGGTTCACGATGCAATGTTTCTCAAAATCTCGATTGACCAAACCGCTAAAGAAAAGATGTACGCCGTGTTTCCTCCAGAGGAACGGTCGAGATGGCATTTGATGTTAGAAGAGGGTTGCTTCCATTATCAGGCTTGCTTGACATGACCGGGTGCTAGGACCATGGGCTGAGCTTCAAAGGCGCTTATCGGAGTTTTGGGGTTCAGGGTTTCAATATGTAGAAAGACGTGAAACCCTCATCCTTCGAACTCCCAAATGTTGAAAAGCCGACGTGACTAGATCTTGCGCCACGTGTCCTTTGGATGGACGACTGATATCCTTTCTTGCATGCAATATAAACGCTACCTATTGTGCTAATCCTGGTGCAAATCTGCTAACTTCGATTTCCCGTCGTCCATCGATCTTCTTTTATAGATGAATCCGGGTTGTTGACAACGTAATTTCGCCCGCTCACTTGATTTTTAGCCTGAAATGGGGCTTTACGTGCTACGCTTGGGCGTTCTTCATGCAACATGCAGCTCTGGATGCTCTCGGGCCCAAGACAAGAATTTTTTCTAACATAACCCATTTAAATCATAAGAATAAGAAATCAAATTTTGTTGATGATGTTCAAGAAGCCATCGTTAGCTCTGAGTATTATAGTGAAAATCCTAAAGGTAGCAGAGAAATAATAACACCAGGTGTTGATCTAGAGGATGGTATTATGAAAACAACACAAAATGCCATTCAAAATAGATTGAGGACGATGAACTTAGCTGATGATGGCCATACATTTCATTTGAATGTGAAGCAACTTTATAAATCCACAGAAGGGCAAGAAAATATCAAATTAGAAAATTGCACCCCTTGCATATTCACAATTTGAAATCATTGATTAAGTACAATCCATATGCACATGTGGTTGAATACCTAGTTCTTGTTGACCCAATGGAAGTTCCTAGGAGGAGAGAATTTCATAGATCAAAATGTTTTGACTACAAATATTATGTGTTTGGAGGAAATCATTCTGCAGAGGCTAGAAGAGATATGATGCAAGAATATCCCAATAATCCTCTTTTTGAGACAGTTAAATGCATAATTTATGTTGGTTTAGCAGATTCATAAGCAAATTTATTGGCATGGGATCATAACACGGACAATGAGTAAAAAATGTCCATGAGATTCATTCAAAGGCTGACATTTATCCATAATGAGAATTCTGAAATATGTCATGGGGAGAGATCAAATGTTGATGCCAAGTTTAAGAAGCAATGGTGTATGGAAACATGATTCCCACTTGATGATGAAAATACAAGAGAAAACAATTGCAAAGAAAGTGATGTATTTAGAGTTGTGGATAGTCAATTTCAATTGGGATTTAGAACTGGACATGTATGGGATTTGATAGATGATATCTTCACCCTATGAGAGATATTAGTATAAAAAATCAGAGAGTTAAGAAGGATAAACCATTGATATGTGGCACAAGTAAGATGGGTCCTAAAATAAAAAATCTTCCAGATGATATGACTATAACACCTCAGAGAACAATACAAGGAGTGAATGATGATAAATTTATCATAGAGATATTATAATGTGTAAGTTCGGGTGAATCGTCAATAGAAGAAATGTGTGATGATTTTAAAAAGTAAGTTTGTTGAGTTATTTTTATTTATGTTAGGACAATAAATTTTTTTTTTTTTAGTTTAACATATTAATGTTCTAAGCATTTTATTATATATATTAAGATGTTGAATGAAGAAAGTTGGGATGATGTTAAACTCAACTATCCAGATTCAAACTCTACAACAGTATTGAAACAATTCTTTGTTGCATTCAAAAATGTATGTTGATTTATTACATTCATATTATTCGTTTGTAAGTTAATTTATTTCTATGTGTGTGTGTGTGTGTGTGTGTTTCATTAAATATGCCAAAGAAGAATGCAGATGGAGTACATAAAACCTTCAAAAATTTTATTCAGAAAGCCAAGTTTGAAAGAAAAATAAGGAGACGTGTTCAAACTCTTGAACTTAATGACACCCTTGACCAATACATTTGGAATGGGCTCGACACTGTTCAATATAAAGTGATATTAGGTGATTGTGAACAACTTGCAAATATTGTTCCTAAAAAAGAATACTCCCTAGTTATTGCAGATATGCCTCATGGTTATACTATCCAAAACATTGGATATGATACTGAGCCTTATACTTACCAAGCTTTCCATAAAGTCGTTATGGGATTTACGGAAATCACAACATCACCATTTTGGAGATTTCTGGTATTTCATTCAAACACACAACAAGGATTAGTACAATCAAGCTTCAAGGGAAAAGAAAAGACAAGGATGCAGTTTATTTGGTAAGATATTGAAAGTGTATGTTTAGCAATTAAGATTAGAAAGAAATTTTATTAATTCACAATTTAATTGAATTTTCATTTATTTATGTTACATGCACAAGCCTAATATTTAGAGCTCCAATAGAGAACCATTTAAAAATGATTTTGAGAGTATACATCTTGCAACCTAGACAAAAGATAATTCTTATAATTCTATTCTTGTCAATGTAAAGGATGGAGAGACTCCTAATAGTTTATTGGTATACAATGTTGTGGTTAGAAAGATAACATATGAGGAAAAGGATTTGAAAGGAGAGATGGTTAACATTTATCAAAAACCACAAGCATTAATTAATTATCTTATAGATACATTTTCAAATGAAGGAGATTGGGTTTTGGATTTGTTCTTGGGTTCATGTAAGAATTATGATCTAATATTTATGAAATTGTATTTCAATATTATATTATTTTTAATTTATGTCTTTTTACAGTATTTAACTTCATTATTTATTTTTTATTCGGTGATTAGGTACAACATTAGCGTGTTGATTACATAAAGGAATAAATTGCATAGTCATTGAAAGTGACCCAATGCAGTGCAATTTTATTCAACAAAGAATTAATGCTATTCCATCTCTTCTAGATGAAATGCAAAAAGTTGTCTTGAGGAAATGATATTTTAGTGAATTAAAGGTGGAAAAAATGTCAAAGGAACATCAAGTACCATTAGGAGGAATGATTGGAAATTATCACATTGGAGAACTTGTGGATATCAAAGAGTCAATGGAAAAACAAAATGACACAATGGAAGAACAAAAATGATGTCGAAGAAGATGATAATGTGTCTGTTGAGAATGATGAATTTGGGATATATGATATTGTTGATTAGTTTTAATATGCCCTTGAAGACGATGCTCAATTTTGCAAACTTTTTATGAGCTATAATTGAAATATTTTGACTTTCAGATTTTAAAATAAGAATGAAGATGTATCTATTGTTGTTTTATGATGAATCTTTTTATTTTTTTATTTTTCCTTTTATTTGTATGTGAATCACTATACTATACAATTTTATTAAATGATGTCATTTTTTTACTTCAAATGTATAAAAATATGAAAACAAATGTTAATTATTTTTATAAATTTTTCATTTTTTTTGTTCAATTATGTCCATAAAAATGCTTTATTTGACATGCTATTTTAACCGAATAGTTACCAAAATGTATAGGTTTTTCATTATATATGGCTGTAAAATGTATATTTTTTTGCTAAATATTCAAAACTAGTGTTATTTAACTACAATTGTTTCTATGTATTCAAGTAAAGGTAAACAATGTGTTAAAAATGATGTTTTCCACTATATTTTAAAAGTATGGAACAATAAATTAATTAAGGAGACACAATTATATGAAAAATCGTAACTTCAAAAAGGTAAATGGTAAAAAATATTTTTATGATTGAAAGAAGCATGGAAAACTGACTAAAAACACTGTTGAATAAAAAAAAAATAGAAAAATTAGCAAATAGATGAAAAATAAGCATTTAAAAAAATAATGTCGAAACACTGTGGATCGAAAAATTTAAAATATCGAAAAACCACCTAAAAAGGGAGGGGGGTGCTATTGGTAACACTGTTTTTAAAAATGGGGTAAAAAATGTGACCCTCCAAAAACTAAGAAATTTGTAGAGTTCTCGTTAAGTTGGTAACTATGGTATTATCCATTGTATGGATAAATCCCCAATTTTAAGTAATCTTAAATTGGAGAATCTTTGAGTTATTGGCTTAGTAAAATAGAATAAAATATCAATTTGCATAAAAGAATGTGCTATATAAATAAAGGGCTTAGAACCTCATTGTACATGAAGGAATTTTGAGAGAAATAATTGACCATTGTTCATTGCTTTGTGGATGTTTCCCTTTTGACTCTTTTACCACGTATATATTATGTTAATTTGGGAGTTCGTTATTTTGATATGATCATGTAGTCATGTGCATTTTCTCACATGGTGTTAGAGAAGTTTAGGGAAAAATTATGCAAATGAGTCATGTGAGCACTTCTTAGATTTGTACATTTTGAAGGATTTTGGGAGAAATCTAACATCATTGTTGCATCTAGAGTGAGAAAATTAGCCAAGAAAATCTCTCATTTCATGGATAAATTCCTCTATATTCTCTAGATCTATATTTTCCTCTCTAACAAGGAGCTTCATACATCTCATTTTTTATATATATTTCATTTTTTTTAAATTCCTTTTAAAAGTAAAAAATTGAAAAAACAAAAAAAACATTGGCCATTTTTTCCGATGACCACTAGATTTTTCTAGCTTAGGCCCCTTTTTTGTCACCCCCTCCCTCTTGTTTTTTGACTGATCGACCCCTTATTCCCATCAAAAAACTATTTTTCCTATGCCAGTGTAACCTTTGCAACATTAGTGTAAACTTTTTGACACCTACCTTCCCCACGACCTAACCCTCCACCCCTTTTGCGGGCCACCACTCCGACCACATATAACCATCATCACTTTCCTCAAATCATCAACCACTCTAATTCTTGACCCCCTCCTCATTTTGACTCCCACTAAGCCCTCCAAGAGTCACCATCCTTTTCATTACCTTTCTCCTCCATTGAGTGGTCATCCTTTGGGCGTGAGACCCTACCCTTTGGTTGTGTGCCCTTTCACCTTCCATATTGGAATGATGCTCCATGGGCCTCCACATTTTCTTCTTCCTTTGTGTGCACACAATCCCACCCCCTACCACATGGACCTACCACAACTCAGCCAAGTGAAGTCCCATTTCCACATCAACATTCAATAAGTTTGACGCATAGTTTGCCACTTCACCACAAGTTATCTTTCCACGTGGCATGCCCACCACATGTACAGTGCCACCTCAACATAAGAGTGATATAGACACCCATTATTGTGCCATCTCCTCTACGTAGTCAACTCAAAATTATAGTTAGAATATCCAATCAGGCTACACACTCAATGAAACATGGCCCAATCAAGCAATTCCATGTAGCACATCAATCACCCTTGAGGGGATTCACCTCTAATGTTTTTTTTTTTGTTTTTTTTTTTTGTTTTTTTTTTTTTAAATATATATAATTGAGATATCTCATCCATGCAGATTGAAGTTTGGATGTCATTTTTTTCCAAGCCGTGTATTTTTCATAATGGTATAAGGATATTTCAGTATTTTTTTTAGTATGAGGTAGTGAAAATTGATTTTTTAATGCATAGGTAGGGTTCATGCTCATTTTTGCATCTTTCCAGGGCTAGAACTTTGTCATATAGACTCATTTTTTCGTAGTCACCCCCCAACCCCCCTTTTTTTAATTTAACTAATTTTTTGAGGTAGATGTAGTGGTATAAGTTATTTTATCTCATTCTTCATTTTGTTTTCTATTTCTTCATAATGACTACTCAAGAAGTTTGATTAACTATCATAAACTATTATTCTTGGAAATACCATATGGAGGGTCTACTTAGGAGTAAAGGGATATATTAGATGTTTCTTGGGATAGATCTTGGACCAATTGAATTTGAGGATCATTGAAAATGGCTTAATCATAATGATGAAGCAAGAGGTCTAATTGGCATGATGATATGTAAATATCTCAAATTCCATATTCAGTCCATTAACTCGCCTTAGGAAGCATGGTTGAAGTTTGAAAAACTCTTTGGGAAAATAAATTTGATACAATCTCATTATTTGGAAAATAAACTCATATCACCTTATCTGATATAATTTCCTAAAATTGAAGACTATATCACAAAATTTAATCTTTTAAGACTCCAACTTAGTTATTATGGGATCATGAAGGACAATGATCACACAATAATGACTATTATTTCTAAACTCAAATATACTTTTGATAGTTTTATCTATACCTCTATTTTCCACAATGCATGCATTAGGATCCAATTATAAGATGCCTACTATTGAGCCATTTTGTGACTAGCTAACTTGTGAGCAAGAAAATCTCTTGCATATGGGTGCACTTGACATAGGTACTAAATAGAAATCATTGTTTTCTTACAATATAAAGGGATCCAAACCCTTCAAGAAGTAATTCCAAGGATCCAAACAACCCATGATTTCCAAGCCACCTACAATGACTCCTCATCCAAAGTCTCAGTAGGGTATCAAGTCAAAGGAGAAGAGTCCACTTAGGTCTTGTTCCTTTCATGGAAAAGATGGGCATATTGACACACATTGTTGGAAGAAGATGAAAGTATTAGAAGTTGCCATGAAAAATCATAATATTTGGTTATATACTTCCTCCTCTTATACTTATTCTAAGCCTCACACTCTTTTGTAGTGCCATGTCAGAAAAATCACGAGTGAATTTTAGACTCAAGGGCCTGCCATCATATGACCAATCACATAGATATTTTCTCTAGTCTTGATGATTGTAAAACCTAACATTTTTTTGTCGGTGATAGTTTTCCTTTATATGTAATGGAACAATAGATATTTCTAATGGGAAATTTAACAATGATACTCTATGTTATTGATCTTTCTATAGATTTTCTTTAAGTTTTTCAAATTACTCATTTTAGTGATGGAAAAACTATTGTGTTTTCATCTTACAATGTTGTAATTAGAGATGTAAATGATCCATATATTGTAATGGATTCAAGACGTGTTTATGACTCTTCAAGGATGTATAAATTGGACAAATTTCAACCTTCATCACCTACCACCATCCTTCTTTCTCATGCTAATGACTTGAGAAAACTTGGCATGAGTGGGTTGGTCATTTTAACTACCGCCACTTGTAGCATCTCTCGAAGCACCAAATTGTGCACAACCTACCCCCTATATTGTGTAGTGATGGTATTTGTCATGGTTGTGTTTTTGGTAAGCATCATAGAGATCCATTTCCATATAGTTCTTCATGGAAAGAATACACACAAATTGAATCAGTTCATAGTGACATAAGTGGGTCATTTCCCACTCTATCATTTTTAAGTGCACGATAGATTCTCACTTTCAGTGTGTTGATGTTTTGGGCAGCATTAGGAAGAAATTCTCCTCAAATTGGCCATGCAAATTGGCTAAGGAGAATGGTCTAGTCTTAGTCTTTATCCTTGATCATGTGACTTGAAAAGGACCAACAAAGACTCGAGGTACATATGCATGGGGAATACATTTTCCTCATATGTCCATGTGACTTGGAAAAGGAGAATGGTCTAGGGCGTTGATGTTCTCCATGTATTAGCACCAGGCATACATTCTCCTCAGATGGCCATATGACCTGGGTAAGGAGAATGGCCTAGGTATAATATCTATCCTTGATCATGTGACTTGACAAGGACTGAAAGAGACTCAAGGTGCTATGTGGGAGAAATATACATCAACTAGGTGCATGCTAGAGAATATTACACCAACCATGCTCAAGGACAACCATTCTATGAAGAAGAAATCTAAGAAGTACAAGAAGACCCATCTAACCATTAAAGAAGCCCCAGGAAGCAATTGAAGACCCAAGAAGAGAAATCGTCCTCAACAAGTAAATGACAGGAAAAAATTGTTGGTTGTGGAGCCTGATTATCTTCCTGATTCAGAGGTCCTTGCTTTCAGTCGTGTTTATACCCCATGAAGTATTTACACCCTAGAAGTATGTACACTCTTCCAAGTGGGGGAGTGCAGAGGGGGGTACCCCCTCTGCGGGGTCCGGGGGGTCCATCCCCCCGGTTGGGGGGTCTGGGGGCAAGCGGGCCCCCAGCGGGGGTTCGGGGGCAGCGTCCCCCGATGGGGGTTTGAGGGCGAAGCCCCTGAAGAAAAAATTTCCTTATAAAAGTATATTGTAATTTCATTGTAAATCTGGACCATTCATTATAAGGTCGCAGATCTAACAGTAGAGATTATGTTAGGGTTT